>JASVEL010002527.1:0-32500 GCA_032618575.1 Nicotiana noctiflora
ACCGTCGGTTCAATCACCGACTCGACTATGGGACGAGAAGTCCCAGGGACATTCTCGGAAGCAGGCTCCCGAATCACGGCCTCACCTTCAGAACGAATGGCATCGGAAATATCCACACTAGATGCCTCCATATCCGCATGATCGTACCGAGTGGCCTTATGAGCGACCCTATTTACATGAACTACATGCTTAAAGCCGGAGTCCACCGACAAGGAAGCGGTAACTCAACGTCTCCTCCTCTGTGGTGCGCTCCGGGCTGCCAACATAGTTAACCAAGGAAAGATGCGTCAGAAAATACGGTGTCAAAAAACATAGCCGCCAAACCTAAAACCAGTACAATACCTAGAAGGCCTTATCTCGTGGTAAATGCCACCCACGTTCTACATTCCTCTGCGAACGGGATCAGCCGCCCCACCCACGCTCTAATATTCGGCATAGATTAGGGCGTGTGCACCCTTGCTGCAGATGCAAAAATATAAAAAGGTGATGAAACGTCGAGCAAGCGTAAAATAACTAAGTACAAAAGACGATACCTACGTTCAATATTCCATGCTTCAGGGAATCTAGTAGGGTTCGACACCAAGTCCGAGGTTCGGATGAAGAAAAACTTCAGCCAAAACTGGCGAATGGGCTTGTCGTTCTTCTTGATGACCAAGCCCTTCGTCCTACGATTCTTCAATTGAAGCATCGTCCCCCTCATAAACCCGGGACTGAATAATTGCAGCAGGTGATATACTGTAATGTCCAATCCGGCCCACTCGGTGTAAGACGTTAAGATACGACTTATTTTCCATGTGTAAGGAGTAAGTTGGACCGGACACACATTGTAAAATCTGCATAGCTCCTCTGTCGAGTAGATAGGAAGGCCACACCCTATTATGAAGGGGTACTCATAGAAAGCATAGAATTCCATTTTGTGCACATTGGCGAAATCCCCCTCGGTCGTTTGCATGACGACCATCTCCGGAATCTGACAAGAAACACGGAGATCATCTAAATGGGACTCGATAAATTTAGACCTCTCCCATGCCGGGGCAACACCCTTCGAGGGAAAGTCCCTTCAAACGTATAGTTCGCGGGGAAGTAAGTTATCTACAGAGAGAGGAACGAGGGGTTTGCGGGATTTATTCCCACCTTTTGAAGGTGGAGGAACCCTAGAAGTGGCCTCATCCCTATTTGTCCCACGGTGGCGACTATCTTTAGCCATTGTCAGCCTTTTTGCCAACAAGCTCCGAAAGTCAAAATGAAAAGTTGTTAAATGTCACTATAAAAAATGACAAAAGTGCAAAGAAATTTTTGTAGGGACCCAAAGAATGGAAAAACTTGAAATCCCTCAAGTGGGCCAGTACATGGGATTCGAAGAGGTTGGTGTCAGAAAAGGAGGCGGGAAATCGAAACGTCAAATCATCTCCTGGCCTGCCTTAGGAGCAGTTGTAATCATAGCGTATGCCGTCAGCAAACGAAGGT
The DNA here is from genome assembly GCA_032618575.1 of Nicotiana noctiflora. Lineage (NCBI taxonomy): Eukaryota > Viridiplantae > Streptophyta > Magnoliopsida > Solanales > Solanaceae > Nicotiana > Nicotiana noctiflora. The sequence goes on from JASVEL010002527.1 coordinate 1,468, forward strand.
TCAAAGAACATACCATGTATACATATACAGATAGGTCCGAGACTAGTCGATCTTTTCCGCCTATTGCAGATATATGTAGAATACATCTCCAACAAGTGGAGGGACTAACTGTATGGGGTTGGATCAGACGCGACTGATGAAAATCGAGTACGCTTCCTTTCACGGCCACTAAAGTCAAATATACCTCCTTCGTGCCCATACAACGGAAGGGGGTACGCCTCTAAGAATAAAGGCGCACTGTCAAACTCACCCATACGAGTATTCCATCCCCTCCGCCCGTTTATATTTTTGTAACAACAATAGTCCTAGAATAAAATGATATTCTGACGAGGGAGCCTTCCTTCTATATAAGGAAACGCCTCCCTTATTTGTAAGGCAGGTGTTATTTTTATTAATAATACAACTTCTGACTATCATTCTCTCTCTACATATCATTTCTCTCTCAGTGACCAGTTTTGGTAATCCACTAAGTCTCATTATAATCTCACCAGAGCAAATAGCATACGACTTATAGATCTATCCTTGGGTTTATTACCATTGATTCTGATTTACCTTTTTATAAATCTTTGATTGTCCCTAACTCCTAAAATAATCGATAGCTTTTAGGTCAAACAGACGTAATAGATTTAGTTATCTTATCGTAGTGAAATATAGCACAAAGAGTTAACGTTCTTTATTTGATGCAAAAAATATTTGCATTTGTAACAAACAATCCCATGTTTAAAATTTGAGTTATTTTTAATAATTTTTACACTCTATAAAAAACCTTGTAGGCATATAAATTTTATTAATATTATATTCATAAAATAATTTGGATTGTATTTTAAATTCGAGATATATTGGTCCAAATAAATATGTGGGCTAATATAATTGAATTAATTATATAAGTTCAATATATAGAGATTAAATAAATAAGTCATAATCCATTGGGCTAGCCCATTTAATGAGCTAAAGTGATGAGCCCAGTTCATTAGCCCCAAGATGTCATCTTCCTGGAGGCCCAATTTAGTGCCACATGTCAAATGATGTGGCGTGCCAAGTCAAGCGAAAGAGACAATAGGACCATACCACATGTCAAAATGACAGGGCATGCTCAGTCACACTAAAATGCCAATGAAATAGTGTCACGTGTGCAAGTGACATATTCTGGCCAATCAAATGCGGCCATGTCACACTTCAATTTGATTGGTTGGAAAGAGTTTATTCTTATCATAACTCTTCCCTTCCACAACTATAAATAGGGGTCTTTATAACCCAGAAAAGACACCAGAAGTTATAACAAGAAGCAAGAAATGGCTCGTGGATAAAATGGTGCAAATTCCTACACAAATTTCAAGCTTCAAGTTCAAGTTCAAGAAATCAAGTTCAAGCTCGAGAACGAAGAAGAAATCAAGTTCAAGTCCAAGAAATCAATCTCAAAGCTCAAGAACAAGATCATCGTTCGTGACAACAAACATAGATTCAATATCAAGCTCAAAGGCCCTTGAATTTATTTACCATTGAAAAGAAGAATCAGAGGATTCATAGAGATCGTAACACTCAAATATTTGAAATTAAATACTACGATTGTTGCAATATTTTCGGTCTTGATTTTATTTTTTTGATGCAAATTTATTGTCTACAAATTCTGGCACGCCCAGTGGGACAATCTCTACCTCTCATCTCAACATTTCAATCACCGAAGTCAAAGAACATTGAAATGGCTTCAATGAAAATCAACTCCGGTTCAACTTCCACTAAGGCTGCTAATTCCAGGTTCTATGCTGATGTGGAAAGCATCCTCGATGTCACCTTCGAAAGCTTCTGATTAGTTATGAGGAGCAAAGCAAGCTCTTTAGGATAACAAGCACCCCAAGTGCTATCCGCATCAACCCCTGTTTTTGGATCTTCATCCTCAAAAGGAGCAAGATCTTCCACAAACGCATCTGAAAGAGGAAGCGATGTTGCTGAAAAGATCAAGAAAATTCTTGTTGTGCTTTACCTCTCCGGATCCAAGCACTCTGCTATGAAGGAAGATGATGATGCTTCAAGTGATGGATCCTACCCACTTGCACCACATAGCATGAGCCAATCAAGGATTAATCTATGTGACATCATGCTACTCTCTATCATCCGCGATAATCATGCAACCATGGTGACAAACACTTCATCCATGGAGGAGCAGTTGGCAAACTTGACTGAAGCAACCGCTGGCTTGACCAAATGCATGCAAAATCAAGAGGCTAGAATTGACAAGCTAACATATATGGTGGGAATCTTGATGGAAGAAGAATCTACCCATTCACCCGGCAAGCTCCCAGAAGTTCTAGAGAGTGACTCTCCTCCAAGACAAGCAGCATCTACTAAGGCTATCCCTGTCTCAACTAAAGGGATAATTCCAATCGATCAACTGAAGAAGTTCATCGAAGGAACCTTTAAGAACAAATATGAAGTTGTTGCCAACTTCTCCCTTACATATGCAAAGCCGTACACTGCAAGGGTCGATATGTTGAAGATTCCTACTGGCTATCAACTTCTAAAGTTTCAACAGTTTGATGGTAAAGTTAACCCGAAGCAATATGTTGCGCACTTCGTGGAGATGTGCAACAATGCTGGGACTTATGGAGATTACCTCGTCAAACAGCTTTTCTGCTCGCTAAAAGGAAATGCTTTTGACTGGTATACGGACCTCGAGGGTGGATCTATCGACAACTGGAATCAACTAGAGCATGAATTCCTCAATCGCTTTTATAGCACAAGACGCACGGTGAGTATGATAGAGCTTACAAATACTCGTCAACAAAATAGGGAGCCAGTTATCGACTTTATCAATAGTTGGAGGAATGCAAGCCTCAACTGCAAAGACATGCTTAGTGAAGCTTCAGGTATAGAGATGTGCATCGAAGGCATGCATTAGGGATTGCGCTACATCTTGCAAGGTATCAAGCCTAGCACATTTGAAGAACTTGCAACTCGTGCCCATGACATGGAATTGAGCATGGCCTCCGCTGGAAATGAAAGGATGCCCATCTATAAACCTCACAAAGCAAATGACAAGCAAGAAGTCGGGAAGTGGGGCAAGTTCGTACCCAAGTTTGAAAGCAAAGAAGCTATGAATGTCAACACGTCACCTATGAAGTTCTGATGAAGGTGAGCAAAAAGCAGAGTATGAAATCCACCTCTTTTCAAGACAAACAAAGTGGAAAGTTAACTCTAAAGGAGATGCAGGAGAAAGAGTACTCATTCCCGGATTCTGATGTGCCAGCCATTTTCGAATAACTCCTCGAGTTAAATCTCATTGAACTTCCGGGGATGAAGCGACCAAACAAAGTTGGGAAAACAAATGACCCAAACTACTGCAAATATCACCGACTAGTAAGCCAACCTCTAGAGAAGTGTTTTGTCTTCAAGGACAAAGTCATGGACTTGGCTCGCGAAAAGAAGATCGTGCTTGAAGATGAGAAAGCAAGTGCAAACCAAGTTTCTATCACCTTTGGCTCATTTGGTCAGGATGAATTATGCGATATTAAAGAAAGTAAAGATGAAGAATTACTTGAGAACAACAAAGTTGAAGAAGATGAATCTGATGATGATGAAGGTTGGACGTTGGTGACTCGTCGTAGGCACCACAAAAAGAGACCACGAAAAGGATCAGTAAAACAACCAACAAGGAAGATGATGGTAAAAAGACCAATAAAAAATAATCCAGATAAGCATTTGTAGAAAGCAAAAGTGGAGATGCACCACCCTCAAAATCCATGACATACAATAACTTTGGAGGATTTCTTGCCGTCTTTGTTCCGCATGAATATTTCCTGTGATCGTGTAGAGGCCTCTTGTTGCCATGCTGACAAAAGGAAGAAAAGAGTGATGACTTGCCGTTGGCACCATCACCGGAAAATCCCATCAAGTCCACTTCTCAAGAAGTTAATGCTTGTGATGAAAAAGATCACATTCACAAATGACGATCTTTTGCTAGGTGACACTCCTCAAAACCGCCCATTGTACCTGGTTGGCTATATGCGCGACGAAAGGGTAAACCAGATTTTGGTTGATGGAGGATCCTTAGTGAACATTTTGCCAATCCATACTGTGAAAGACCTTGGTATTCCCATGAACAAACTCTCAGAAAGTCATCTGATGATCCAAGGATTCAACCAAGGAGGGCAAAGAGCCATAGACGCGATCAGGCTGGGAATCACTATTGAAGATATGCAATCAAGCGCATGGCTGCATGTTATCGTCGCGAAGACTTCATTTAATGTTTTGCTTGGGAGGCCTTGGATACATGAGAATAAAGTAGTTCCATCTACCTACCATCAATGTTTAAAATACTACGAGGGTGGAGTCGAGAAGACGGTAGATGCTGATGATGAGACATTCACCGAGGCTGAGTCACACTTCGCCGATGCAAAATTCTACTTGAAAAACCACATTGTAAAGGAGATTAAAGTTGATAATGGTACGAAAAGCAAGAATGACAAACCCAAAAATAAAGAGCTGGTGTGACTATTGGAAAAGCCAAAACTGTTAGTGAGGAGGTACCCGTAAACGTGACTAAATCCCATAAAGAGGGTATTGCATATTATGAAAAGAAAGTAAGTCATGCGCTCTAATATGTCCCTAAAAGAAAGAACGATGAGGGTGAATCACATAATCTCCAAACCAAGACGCTAAGGGAGTTAACTCTTCCGATAAAATAAATTGATGCAGTAAAGTTGTCCTCAAAGCAGCTTGCAGGGTTTGTAGCCCAAAATCGTTTAGAAAATGTGGCACTCCCTACAAAGCAAACAAATGAAGGTTTCGATCCTAATGCTTATAAGCTATTTGACAAAGCTGGATATAATCCCATTGAGCCATCAAAGTTAGGGAAGCTCCCATCAGAATCTGCAACGAGGCAACCACGTGAAGATCTGGGATACAAGCAACCATCACCAGTGCGCATCTCAATAAGAAGGGCGGGTAACAACTATATCATTGCAGAAGATGAATCAGCCGCTTCTAATAAGCCTTCTGTCTTTGATTGACTTGGAAAATCACCTGTGCGGACCTCCATGTTTGGAAGACTGGGTCCACTAAAGAAGGGAACAAGTTCCGGAGAAATTTTCAAAGCATAAGAACACCCGCTTCGCCTAAAATCCATGAGATCTCTAAGGATTTCCAAAGTTTGGCTCCTTCTAGAATGAGGCGACAAACAAAACTGGTGGTTTCATGTAAATAAGTACTAAAGGTAAAGCCATATATTGTGGTATATACTAAGGAACGTGATGAAGATGAAGAAAGTGTGGGTTCTTCGTATCATATTACTATGCAAGTCGAGAATGGCATTCCATCTTCGATGGAAGATAATGCGGAATTGGTAGATGTTTCGCCGTGTTATCACATATCCTTCAATGATGGGGACCCTCAAGAAAATGAAGAGGCGAAAGATGCTCCACTTGAACTTGAAGAAAGAGTGAAGACGACAGTTGATGCCTTAAAAGAAGTCAACCTTGGCAACGATGAAGAACCAAGACCTACCTACCTAAGTGCCTTACTTGAATCTAATGAAAAGAGCATTTATATTGAGTTACTCAAAGAGTTCAGGGATGTCTTTGCTTGGAGTTACAAAGAGATTCCCGGCTTGGACCCGAAAGTAACAGTCCATCACCTTGTAGTCAAAAATGGTGCCCGTCCTGTTAAACAAGCCCAAAGGCATTTTATGTCGGACTTGGTTCCCTTGATTGAAATAGAAGTTAACAAACTCATCGAAGATGGATTTATTCGTGAAGTTGAATACCCAATATGGGTTTCAAGTATTGTCCTTGTAAGGAAGAAAAATGGCCAGATTCGAGTGTGTGTTGACTTTAAGGATCTTAATAATGCGTGTCCGAAAGATGAGTTCCCACTTCCCATTCCAGAACTAATGATCGATGCTACTACTGGGTACAAGGCAATGTCATTTATGGATGGTTCGTCGGGCCATAACCAAATACGCATGGCACCAAAAGATGAAAAGCTTACTGCATTCTGTACCCCAAAGGGTATTTATTGCTACAAGGTAATGTCTTTTGGCTTGAAGAACGCTGGTGCTACTTACCAAAGGGCTATGTAGAATATCTTCGACGATCTTCTCCACAAGAATATGGAATGCTATGTTGACGACTTGGTGGTGAAATCAAGAGAAAAAGGGTTACCACTTGAAGGACTTGAGGATGGTATTTGAATTGCGCCGGAGGTACCAACTTAGGATGAATCCATTGAAATATTCCTTTGGATAGTTCCTTGGTTTCATTGTCCGACATCGAGGGATCGAAATCGATCAAGACAAAGTGGATGCCATTTTGAAAATGCCTGAGCCCCGAGATATCCATAAATTGAAAAGTCTGCAAGGAAAGCTAGCATACCTTAAGAGATTCATCTCGAACCTAGCCGGGAGGTGTCAACCATTCATTCAGTTGCCTTATGAAGAAAGGTGTCCCTTTCAGATGGGATCAAACATGTAGAAATGCTTTTGAGAGCATTAAATCCTACTTGATGAAGCCTCCAGTTTTAGTAGCCCCTGTACCTGGAAATCCATTGATACTATATATTGCGGCACAAGAAAGGTCTGTTGGAGCACTATTGACCCAAGAAATAACGAGGGGAAAGAAAACTCTCTTTACTACTTGAGCAGGATGATGACACCAAATGAGTTGAATTATTCACCAATTGAGAAGTTGTGTTTGGCGCTAGTCTTCTCAATTCAAAAGTTGAAGCACTACTTTCAAGATCATGTTATCCGTCTTGTTTCTAAAGCAAATCCTATCAAGTTCGTGATGTCAAAACCTGGTCTTAGTGATCGACTAGCGAGATGGTACCTCCAATTTCAACAATTTGAGATTTTGTACATCCCTCAAAAGGCTGTAAAAGGACAAGCATTGGCAGGCTTCTTGACAGATCATCCGATACTTGATGACTAGGAGCTAACTGATGAACTACCTGATGAGGATGAAATGGTCGTCGAACTTCAACCCCTATGGAAGATGTACTTTGATGTTGTCGCGCATCGTGGGAGAGTTGGGGTTGGCGTAGTATTTGTCACTCCCCAATGTGAAGTCTTTCCCTACTCTTTCACCTCGACACAACTCTGTTCCAACAATGTTGCTGAGTATCAATTAATACTTGGGCTTGAAATGGCCGTTGATATGAAGAAATTGCAATTGCAAGTCTTTGGTGACTCCCAGTTAGTGGTCAATCAGCTTTTGGGTAGTTACGAGGTTAAGAAGCCTGAACTACGCCTATATCATGATTACGCTAAAAAGTTGATGGGATGGCTTGGTGATGTGACTATTCAGCATGTGATAAGGAAAGAAAATAAGAAGGCTGATGTTTTAGCTGCTCTAGCTTCATCATTAGCCCTACCTGACCAAACGCAAGTTACCGTCTGCCAAAAATGGGTAGTACCGCCACCAAAATGAGGTTGAAGGTGAAGAAAATGAACTCAAGCTTATTGTTGCTGTTTTTGAAGTTGATAATGAAGAATGGCGACAACCCATCATCGACTACTTATGCTATGGGATACTTCCAGAAAATCCAAGGAGAAGGACTAAAATCCGTCGGCGTGCACCTTGCTTCCTTTACTACAAAGATACCCTATACAGAAGATCATTCGAGGGAGTACTCTTGTGATGTTTAGGGAAAGATGAAGCACTCCAAGCTTTGCAAGAAAATCATTCTGGGGTATGTGGGTCACACCAGTCTGGACCAAAGCTGCACTTCCATATAAAAAGGATGGGATATTATTGGCCAGCGATGGTAAAAGATTGCTTGGACTACGCTCAAAGATGCAAGGCTTGTCAATTCCATGCAAATTTTATTCATCAACCTCCTGAAGTGTTGCACCCGACTATTGCATCATGGCTATTTGACGCTTGGGGATTGGATGTTGTTGGACCACTACCAAAGTCCTTTGGTGGACACCTATACATCTTGGCTGCAACTGACTACTTCTCAAAATGGGCTGAAGTTGTTACTCTTAAGGAAGGAAAGAAGGAAAATGTTACAAGTTTCATCCGAGTAAACATTATTTATCGCTTTGGCATTCCTCGTTACATAATAACGGATAATGGAAAGCCATTCGATAATAGGTTGATGAACAAGATTTGCGATCTCTTTGGCTTCAAGCAACATAACTCTTCGATGTACAATGCTGCCGCAAATGGTCTAGTTGAGGTATTCAATAAGACTCTATGAAAATTGTTAAAGAAAGTCGTCTCCAAATTCAAACGAGATTGGAATGACCGTATAGAAGAAGCTCTGTGGGCATATAGGACGACTAACCACACGCCAACACAGGCAACTCCTTTGTCACTCGTTTATGGAGTCGAAGTCATCTTGCCTTAAATGTCAAATACCTTTGTTACGACTGGCTATTCAAGAAGGGATCACTGGTGAAGAAAATGCTCAACTTTGATTAGCAGAGTTGGAAGCTCTTGATGAAAAAAAATTGGAAGCTCAACAGAGTCTTGAATGTTATCAAGCTCGATTGTCTCGCGCCTTCAATAAAAGAGTTCGTCCGAGATCCTTTCAAGTATGAGATCAAGTCCTTGCCATGCAAAGGCCCATAATTACTTCTTATAAACGTGTAGGGAAGTTCACTTCAAAATGGGATGGGCTATATGTCGTACAAGAAGCTTATTCAAGTGGGCCTTACAAGCTGGTTGATGCAGATGGTATGAGAATCGGCCCTATCAATGGCAAGTTTTGAAGAAGTATTATCCATGAAATTGCAAGTCTTGACGCTCCTTGACTTACGAGCCTAAACTGCATATTGCTACACTCCTGACCCGCAAGAGTATATACTCTGTACGGTCCATAAAAAAAGTCCGCTGGGTTGAAAATCTCGAAAGAGGCAGCCTAGGCAAAAGTTAGGACATCAAAAAAAAAAATCACCAGTATAAACTACGGTATGACTTGATCCTCTTCACCGGGGTATGTAGGCAGCTTAGAGTTTCATTCTAAGTTCAGTCGCATAAGTTTAAAATATACATATTGCCCCAATTGTTGTTCGAATGAAGTATCAAGGAATGCAAGATCAAGCTGAAATGTCATCCTCATGTTGAAATTTGACCTAATTTGATTTAAAGGGGGCAACCCTCCATGGTAAATTGATATATTCGACGGGCCAATTTTAGGAGGATGTCAAGTATTTGCATTGAAGTCTTCAAGTTCGTCGGTCTTCAAGTTGAAGTCTTCGTGTCCGTCGGTCTTCAAGTTGAAGCCTTCAAATCTGTTGGTTCAAGTTGGAATATTTAGGCCCTCCAAGTCTCAAAGTTGAAGTCTTTAAGTTCGTCGGTCTATAAGTTGAAGTCTTCAAATTCGCCGATCTTCAAGTTGAAATATTTAGACCTTTCAAGTCTCAAAGTTGAAATCTTCAAGTCCATCAGTCTACAAGCTGAAGTCTTCAAATTCGCCAATCTTCAAGTTGAAATATTTAGGCCCTCTAAGTCTCAAAGTTGAAGTATTCAAGTTTGCCAAATCTTCAAAGTTTTCCAAGTGTTCAAGTCGATGTCGTCTTCAAGTTGAAGCTTTATAACTTTCCAATCTTAAGGTGGTAAGTCCCTTTGCACCTTAAGTTGGCCTCTTCGTGGGTTTGTCCTTAAAAGGAACTATAACTTTCCAATCTTAAGGTAGACATATAAGTCCCTTTGCACCTTAAGTTGGCCTCTTCGTGTATTTATCTTTGAAAGGAACTATAACTTTTCAATCTTAAGGTGGACATATAAGTCTCTTTGCACCTTAAGTTGGCCTCACCGATAGTCAAGCCAGGCACTGTGGCCGTTTTGAGAGTAATCTCTCTGATAGTCAAGCCGTGCACTGTGGTCGTTTTGAGAGTAATCTCTCCGATAGTCAAGCCGTGCACTGTGATCGTTTTGAGAGTAATCTCTCTGATAGTCAATCTACATTCTGTGGACATATAAGTCTTCTAATCTTAAGGTGCACATATGTATCCCTTTGCACCTTAAGTTGGCCTCTCTGATAGTCGAATGTGACCGTTTTGAGAGTAATCTCTCTGATAGTCAATCTACATTCTGTGGACATATAAGTCTTCCAATCTTAAGGTGGACATATGTATCACTTTGCACCTTAAGTTGGCCTCTCTGATAGTCGGACAGGGATGAGTACCCATTTCCTCACACCCCAAGATTGTCTTTTTCGTGCATGGATCTTTCTCGCTTGACCTTAAAAAAGGGACAACAAAAAAACAGTAAAGGGAAAACGCAGAAAAACAAAGCATCACCTGTCGCTGATGGACTCAAAACAAGCTTGAAACCGAGGAATATCGCTCAAGGAAATTAGTAAACATGACGCTATGTATAGATATGGGAGCGGTTGATGAAATCCTTTTGACTCGATGTGGGACTGCTTTTGACGCCTTTCCGTTGAATTGTTTGATTCTAATTAGAATTTGACTTAGTAGTGGCGGTGGAGTCCTTTTATAAAGTAAAGATTTTACCTAAAGTTAAGGCAAATATCCAACTACAAAGAAAGGATATACGTTGCTATTGTATATGAGCCTCTTCATAAATTAAATGTAGTAAGGAAAAAAATTATTATTTTAATCATGCAAAAGTGGAATTTTTCAAGCAATATTTAAATTCAAATACCAAGTGATCAAATATCCGTATTTGCAATCAAATGAGATCTCAAGCTACATTTTAACGTGATATTCAAAGGACGTCGCATGATACTTCAAGCCTTGCCCTAATGATTTAATATTTCGATAAGTCTTGAAGTAGGGGTATTTGTAGCCATATAAATTTTATTAAAATTATATTCATAAAATAATTTAGATTATATTTTAAATTCAAGATATATTAGTCCAAATAAATATGTGGGCTAATATAATTGAATTAATTATATAAGTCCAATATATATGGATTAAATAGTCCCATCAGTGCGTGGCTTGACTTATATATATTGGAAGTGATGAGCCCAATTCATTAGGCCTAAGATGTCATCTTCCTAGAGGCCTAGTTTGGTGACACGTGTCAAATGATGTGGCGTGCCAAGTCAAGCGAAAGAGCCAATAGGACCATGCCACGTGTCAAAATGACAAAGGCATGCTCAGTCACACTAAAAGGCCAATGAAATTGCGCCACGTGTGCAAGTGACATATTCTGGCCAATCAAATGCGGTCATGTCACGCTTCAATTTGATTAGTCGGAAAGAGTATGTTCTTATCATAACTCTTCCCTTCCACAACTATAAATAGGGGTCTTCATAACCCAGAAAAGACACCAGAAGTTATAACAAGAAGCAAGAAAGGGCTCGTGGATCAAATGGTGCATATTCGTCCACAAGTTTCAAGCTTCAAGTTCAAGTTCAAGAAATCAAGTTCAAGCTCAAGAACGAAGAAGAAATCAAGTTCAAGCTCAAGAACGAAGACGAAATCAAGTTCAAGTCCAATCAATCAAGCTCAAAGTTCAAGAACAGGATTATCGTTCGTGACAACAAACATAGATTCAAGATCAAGCTCAAATGCTCTTGAATTTATTTACTATTGAAAGAAGAATCAGAGGATTCGTAGAGATTGTACCACTCAAATATTTGAAATCAAATACTATGATTGTTGCAATATTTTCGATCTTGATTTTATTTTGTTGATGCAAATCTATTGTCTACAAACCTTAATACCTTATTTATTTTAAGTAAATACCATTTTAAAATATTACATCCTATAGATATCTTTTATACTTGATAGCCAAATATCTAATTATAATTACATCCTACATTGAAGGCACAATATATGCTAAATAATATTTTTCTCTCTCATTTTTTAGTCTTTTCTGTCACATAATCACCATAAAAATTGACTAACCACGTTCTCTATCTCTTTTTACATACACTTTACTCTTTCTCCTTCAACCCACGATTCATACCTCTTCTCCCACCCAAATTCTCTAATTCTCCTCCATTATCACTCCATTACAATCCAGGTGCTATAAGGGGGAGGGGAAGAAGGGTAGTAAAGCCCAAAAATGCAGTGAATTGGAAATCGGCGCTTCGAGTAATATCAGAAGAAAGAGTTATGTCTGATATTGTTTGCAATGGAAGCGGAGGAACATCAAAAGAACGTGCAGCTATTTCATCAAAAGAATGCGGCTCGATTCCATCAAAAGAATGCGGCTCGAAGTAGGGTTCACAACTTTTGCATAATTCATGGCTTCGTTTGTGAGATTTGAGAGCTGGGGTTTGTTTGTAGTTGTTGTAGGAGGTTGTGCAGATGTGTTAGGGGGCTGACCAGCCGAAATTAATGGTTGGCAGTCAGTCGGCGAAGCCATAAGGCTGTTTTTCTCTCTAGATCGCCCAAATCGCCTATATATAATTAGTTGTATTCGAAAGTATATTTCAGTTGTATTCACATGTATTCAGCAACATTCATTTATATATTTTAGATGTATTAAAGAGTTATGCGTATTCTCTTGTATTCAGCTTTAATCAATTGTATTTAACTATTTTATTCGGCAGTAGTTAGGTGTATTCAAGTATATTATACAATTATATTCAGTTGTAATTAGTTATATTCAACTATTTTATTCAGCAGAAGTTAGTTGTATTTTGTGTATTTTATTGCATTCAAGAGTTTTATTCAGCTGTATTAGTTGTATTTTGTTGTATTCAAGTATTTTATTAAGATGAATTAAGTTGTATTCTGTTATATTTAACTGTATACAATTCTACTCAACTGTATTATTCATATTTATTTCTCTTTATTCAACTATAATCTTTATTATGTATCTTTCAAATACAGATTAATGAGGGATTGTTTTAGTTCGTTGAGTTAAATTAGGAGAATATCATGTGATTTGATTTCTTTCCTTTTTTAACCAGTTTAACAAGTTAAATTAGGAGAATATCATGTGATTTGATTTCCTTCTGTTTTTAACTAGTTTAATCTTCCAGATTTTGTGCTGGAATTCCACCTTTTACGCATATTTTTTTGGTTATATTTATGAATACAACAACTTAAATACATAAAATACATTTTATAAAAATATAAAAGATATCTATAACACATAATATAGCAAAAAGTATCTATAAATTATTAATTAGACCTAAAAGATGGTCTTTATAAAAAATTCTCTTAATACAGAAACTGTTCGCATTGTTACTTCTAAGGACCTTCCAATTTAATGTTTGAAAATTAATGCTTGAAGTTTTTCTTAAAAAAAAATAATTGCTTTATTAGATAATCGAATACACACTTTCCAATGTTTGAAAGTTCAACTTTTGCAAAACTTGAAACAAACGCCTAACGTTTCTATGTTTTCGGAGCCTTACTTGCCATCGGTACTTGTTGGCAATATTTGTTCATATTCTCGTTTGATGTCTTGAAATTAATTTTCAAAATATATCATATTATTAATATTTATTATTGATATATATCATATTATTAATACTTGTTATCGATATTTCTTTCATATTTTCTGATGCTATCGATTTAGTTTTCTAATTATTTCTCTTGCCATTGTTTGTTATTAGAACTTCTCTCACCTTCTTTAGCTCGTTTAGCTTACTTTTTTATTTAACGACGTTGTTCTTGTTGGATTATTCATAAAGGAAGAGAAGTCCACTTATGCAAAAACAAAAATAGAGGTGTAGGAAATTTAAATTGGAAAATAATTGTTGTAACTGAACTTTATAAGCTATGTTAATAGTCGGAATAAATCTAGGATTGCACTCAATGAGGAATTACATTGGCTCTTGCAATTAGAGATGAGTGCAATAATACTGTACATTAAAACCTGTCTTACAAATAATCAAAGACCAAAAATGAATCTAAATCGACATCAGAGGTCAGCTTGAATTGGCCTGTTCAGCGCCCTTACAAAGTACGTACGTGTCTCGGGTAATATACGTTGAATCAAATGTGAATACCTACATGTAACGAGATTATATTTGGTTAATACACAATTATTCACGATAAAATAAATTTTCTATCTTCTGACTTAAATATTATCCAGTTATTTCTATTTGAAAATCTCTATTCCCAACAAAAGGCGAAACTCCTGTGATAGAGCCTGACAGCTAATGCAAATTAAGATGTGATCCCCATCTCTCTAACTCAACCCAACCACCAACCCGCCAAAACCAAACGTAGCGATAATATAATAGTTTGCCCGCATGCGTATTTGTTTGGGATGTGCTTTTGTTTTTTCAATGAGTGAAAAAATAAAAGGATAGTAAGAACTGAACATACCATGGCATGACGCTTAATTTGTCGAACTTCTCCAAAATGAATAGAATGCAAGCATTTCGTAATGACAAAGCATTAAAAGCCTCCGACAACTCAAACATGAGAGAAACATTTTCCACAGAGATATCCTAGAGCAGATGAAAAATATCAGGAAAAACCCCAACACGAATTGCCCTCAAAGACCAAAAAGGTCCAAGAATTCACCTGTGCAATTGCATACTCGCATAGACGCTTAAGGCCCTCTAGAAGATATTGATCTGCTGCCCTGAGAAGATCTTCTGCAACATCCATATTAACATCAACTGATCCCGTGTATATGTACCTGCAAAAAAGAAATTTCTTGTCTTTAATATTGCTAGATTTATTTGAACAAATCTGAATCCCAAATGTGACAGAAATTAAAGAGTATTGCACCTCATCATCAACTCAAAAACATTCCATGGAATGTTCGGAATCTCAATGTCTTTGGCATCTCTCTCCTGCAATGAATATCATCAGAGTGTTGTAGTCCACGTTTGGGCAGAACACATGCTCACAATATTTCAAACAAAGATGTTTTCCTCTTAGCTATTCTCTTCTCGCAAAGATCATCTGATACCGTCAGTGTTAAATTTGTCCAAAGGAAAAGATAATCCATAGAAAAACTTTTGAGGCGAAAAATACTTTCCCTCTCGCATTGCTAATGATCAAATTAACAACAAATAAAACCTAGAAAGTAAAAGCAACAAATTTTTTAGGCCAAGAATTTGACTTACCCTGTAGCCACCATCAAACATTGCTCGAAATGCATCAGAAGAAGCAAGTAAACAAATTCTATGGGCATAAAACCGTTTGCCTGATGAAGGACCACAGAAACAGTAAAGACACGGCATGAAACAAAGAAGAACGATATTTGAATTACAACACTGTTGCTACCTTCAACTAAAAATGTCACATCGGATAGAGTGGAATTATTTACATACTGCTCACCCAGATAGACCTGCATCGGGAAAATGCAAAAGGAGAAAATAAGGTAAAGTGATACAGTATAGGTATGAAATAAAATGTCTAATTACTCGACTATTGATGGTTACGAGCAACATATATGTCAAGTAAGAAAGCAGACAAAAACTAACAAACATGAAAAAGATCAGACAGCAATTTTTTTTAATCTGAGAAATCCCCGAGGGCCAGTGGACCGCGGGTTGGACCTCAGTAAGTAATGGACCCGCATCTCTGCCCTTATCCAATTAAATAACAAGCTTTTGTCTGCGGCAGCATTTGAACCTGTGACGTGTGACTAACCCATGACAACATTTTATAATTACTGATAAAAGTGAACATCAAGTAAACATCTTATAAGTTTCAAATCTTGAGGTAAGGCTAGCAAATGGTGGTTGACATATAAACTATAAACAGAAGCTTCAAGAATTACAATCAATGCTTCAATTTGAACATCATCAATCAGTTCAGGGAACATCTTTGAAAGGCTTGATGATAATACGAAGATAGCTTAAATGTAAATTCAGTGTGAGAAAGCACTAAAGTGTAACAATGAAGAATTAATAGAAACCCATAAATGACGCCCCCAGGGCCTAGCTCAAGTAGCAAAGGGTGGTGGATTTGTGTCTTAGGTCACAGGTTCAAGCCTCCACACCATGCAAAGCAAAGCCTGGTATTTAAGTGGAGAAGGGTAGAGGGGCGGACCCACTATCCACCGAGTTTCGAAGGCTAGGGTTGGTCCAAAGGATCGGCCCCAGACGGGTTTCTCAGTCATCAAAGAAAAAAAGAAATCCATAAATGACTAAAAGACTATAACGCTACTCGTGCTAGAACTTAGAACCAAAAACTAGAACAAACACTTTGATACAGTAATTAGAATGAAACCACAGAACGAACCTGAGGAGTCGGAGATGGAGGAGCTGCATCGATCGGTGAAAGCGAGCTGGCTTTGTTAGCCAACTTGCATAAAGCTACAGAACCATCTCTTTGGTGCTTCATGTTTGTTGATTCTAGAAGCTCCAAAAGCAGTTCTAATCCTACAAGAACATAGTCCCCATAGTGGACATATTGTCACAGCCTAACCAACACCCCAAGTAAAATGTTCCAAGTATTTGGGAGGGGTAAAAAAAAAGAAAAAAAAAAAAAAGTATCTGAGCGGAACCCATACCATTATTATCAATAAAAATTGTCTTTTGGTCATCTGGTGAACAAAGAAGGGCAAGGGCCAGAGCAACTCGTCTTTGAATAACCTTTTCCCCAACACGCATCAAGTACAACAAATAGCCTAATACCTGCAAAGGAGGGCAAAAAGTTTTGAGATATATCACTAACCTAGGAGACTTAACAAAGAAATTTACCATATTGAAGGAAACAGAAAAAGAACTTGAAACTGGGGGATACAACACATATCATAGCTAGAACAGACCAAAAAGAAATTGCATGCATTAGCAAAAGAAATGCATTGGTTCAGTTCTTATACTGTTATACAATACATGTGCTTCACTACCACAAATGGAAGTTTGTATCAACAAATTCCTTGCTATAAATATAAATAGAAACTCACTCGTCCGTGAATCTTCTCTTCTAATCTTTTCAATGTCTTCGCTACACAATCTCTAGTTGGCTGAAAAATCAGTGAACAACATCAAGGCTCATGGCAACAATAAAGAAGAACAATGAGAAAATCACTATCAGGCTATGAAATTGTTCATCCTTTAAAAAATATGTTAGCACAAAATAGCAAAAACGAGAAGAAAAGAAACAAATCATACTTGAACAATAAATTCTCCATCCTGGAGCATTTGAACACCTCCAACCTTTACAAGATCTGCAACATTATCCTATTGCAGAAAGTTGCACTAAGTCAGATGAGATGTAAGTATGTAATACATCGTTACAAATTTAAAAAGCATGTAAAAGCGTGAAATCTGATTATTAACAACAAGATATATGATCGGATGAGATGTAACACCTCGTTATCAGCAAGCCCATAAAGAGCAAATGCAGCATTATGTTGTAATGATCCATTTTTTGAATCAAGAAGCTTCAGTAATGGGATTATTCCACCGCAATGAGCAATACCAGCCTGATTGTGTGTGTCCTGAACATCATGGAACCAATAACTCCCAATCAACTAGAATCCACACACATAATTCTCAAATCATATGAACTCCTGGGAGAAAGAAAGAAAAGAAGAACCCAATGCTCTACCACATTCCAGCCGTACTGTACTACAGTTAAGAAAAGAAGAGCCACATGCTTTGGCCTTTCACGCATTTAATGACATATCACAAAATTAACATTATCCCCTCAGAATATTAGGATAAAATGTAACCTCCCAATTGAAAGGTGTTAACGCAAAATATCAATTTGCCGTTATCCGACAAGTTATACTACTTTAGGGGCTCCTAGGCATGTATATAATATTTCAAGACATGAAACCACTACTCACAAGCATGATTCCTTTAATACGTTAACAAATTCTTTTTAACAAGTGGGCAAGCCAATACACAAGATATTACGGCATCCTTTTTGATAAAACAAATCAAAAACAAGTATTCAAGTGTCACTCCATGATCTATTATCCAAAAATACAAGTCAATCATTCAACTAAACCTCAACCCTAACGGGATGCCCATATGAATCCTCTGTAATCATTCTGCTCCATTAAGGCACAAATGATGCCTATTCATCATCCGATATAGAAGTAAATCCAGAATAAATTCTTGAATGCTAAACTTGCTGAATAATCACAGAAACATGGTCTGCTGGAACCCCTACTACAAGTATATTTTCTGGTTTTACGTTTGATTGATAAAGGGGGTAAGCCCATGTAGAAGATCCCATGAGCATGTGTCATACTTCAAAAGAGACCTCAGTAATCATGAAAGGTAAATCCATGATCATCAACAATCATCACAAGTAATGCCAGAAAATAAATATGAATGGTAAGCTTACAGAATAATCAGAGAACTAATGGCCCACGGGACAACTAGTAACACAGCAGAAAAATTACTTGATAACCACAAGGAGACAAAATACCCTAAAGAAGTTCTGTAAGGATTTCAAGTCACCTGTGCCAACCTTCCCAGGGCAAAGGCTGACATTTCCCTAAGTTGAGCATCCGGAGATTCGAGCATCTCAATTAATGGTGGTACAGCACCTCTTTGCACAATGTGTATCTGGAAAACCATCGCAAAAGATTAAAGCATAAACCAGAATAAGTTTCTTTAAATGCTATAAACTAAGAGTTTTACTCCTCTTTATGACAATAATAGAGTACAATAGTATCATCAACCTTACAGTCTGTGTCCGTTGCTGCAAACTGTCCAAGCAATAAAGCAGCTTCCCTTTGGCTCTCCGAACAGGAGGAACTACCATATAAAAACTTATGTTGAGAAGACATAAAGAGGCAAAGACAAAAGCAAAGCATCTAGGTCCATCTATGGAACTCTGAATATGATAAGCAGCTAGGAAGTAGATGCTGTACATGACCAGCCACTCAAAATTATAAGATCCATCTATACCTAAGTAACCCAATGACAGGTTGTAAAGCTCCGGCAAGAAGAACGTCCTTTTTTATATGTGGTGATGAGTGCACCAGATTTCCAATGACTCCAACCTGTCATGTACAATTTTATTACGTATAGGGATGATTATCACTTGAAGCATAGACGCAACCTTATACCTACTTAACTATAAAAACAAAAGAAAAGCTAGTAATATGAAATTGTAAATTGATGCCTAACCGCTTCATAGTGTATAGCACTATCTTCGGACCGCAGCATTAGAATAAGAATAGGTAGTGCATTGCATTCAACAATCTGAAATCAATTCGGAGAAATTATCCCATAGAACAGATAATGCAAGAAGTTCCGAGATAATTTTCATAAATCAGAAAGCTACTAGCCTGATTTTTGTTCTCATCATTTTTAAATGCCAAAGTTCGCAAGGCTCCTGCAGCTGCTCTTTGCACCTTTGAATCAACAAACTCAAGCAATTCAACAAGAGGAGGAATACCGCCTTCAATCCTACACATACAAAATAGAGATGAAGAATGAAAAGTATGTGTTCTTTTGATTTTTTTTTAGAAGACCAAAATTTCAGAGAACAAAGAAACTAACCTGACTCGACTTTTGATGCTGCTATTTTCATGAGCAAGATTGGTGATTGCATCAGCTGCTCTACGGATAACACCATTTACAGCACGAGAATTCTGTGCATTCCTGTGCCTCTTCAACAGATCCACAAGATGAGGCAGACCTCCAGCATCAACAATGAGTTGCTGGTGCTCCAGCTGTCAGACACAAACAGTTAAAAACACTTCCTTCCAATTTATTAACCAAAGAAGGATCATACAGGATAGACAAGAAATAGATATTCCTGTTGAGAGACAACGAATTGTTAAGAAACACAAGTATCCAATTGTTCCAGTAACTGTCATTGCCTTCTCATAAATACGATTTCAATACTAACTTTTATGGCAAGAAGCCCAAGCGTAAAAGCACTTCCTTTCTCGACCTCATGCTCGTACGGCATTTCTCCACCTTCTCCTTCAATCCCAAGGGATGGCACCTGAAGATGCTTCACCAAAGCTGGAACAGCACCACAGTCTACAACTAGGTTCACAATTTCCTCTGCACACAAAAATTCTCAAATATCAAAATGGAACTCTCGGTCCCAAACTGATTGAAATAAACCAATCCAAGCTCTCTGCATGTACATACTGATGTCTCTATCCGGACACGTTTGACTCTGGACACTTTGCTGTATTCAAACCATAAGAATTTTGACTAACATTTGTAATTAATATTTTCTTCTAATATACTGTGGCACTTATTCTCGATATCTAAGTAATTTTTCAGAAGAAAAAATAATCGAATCAATCTAATAGCTTACAAAATTAACTGAATTGACTCTCGAGAAGCAAAAATGCCAAACAGCTGAATTAACTTTACACTTCCCCATATTCAAACCAAACGAATTTTACTAGACATTTATAATGAATTTTTTTCATATAACACAATACTTTCGTGCAGTTTTTGGAAATTGAAGTTTTACTTCTGTAGAAAATAAAAATTAAACTCGCAATCGGATTAAACTTCAAAAAAAATAGCTGAATTAACATTTAACTCTACATACGTAGAAAAGTGCATGTACATGTAAAATTTCTGATCCGGTAGAAATGAAAAGAAAAACGAGATTTTGAGTTACCGTTCTTAGCTAGCTCGGAGAGCACGTGAATAGCACGTTTTGCGGAAGCTCGATCTGCTTCAGTCGAAGAAAAAGTAGATTCGAGAATCTCCACTTGCGTACGAACCTCAGGGGCGAGATCTTCATGAGAAAAGACTTTGCCATCGTCTTCGAATTCTTCGTCTAGCTTTCTCTTCAAGCTTCTTCTACTCCCGGAACTCGACGAAGATTGTTTGCTCCGCTTTGACTGATTCTCCATGGGAGAGAGTCAGAGAGAGTGGATTGAGAGGAGTGGTGGTGCGTAGGAGAGTGTGACACAGGCAATGAGTGTGTGTAGTGCGTGTGCCGTGTGCGGGGTAGTTTAGGGATATAAATGTTACTCACTGTTAACTTGGAGTTGGAAAAAAGTGACGGCGTTCCATTTCTTATTTTTACGTGGGACGGCGTTTTAGGAAAGAAGTTTTGAACATAATTTGCTCTCTCCCGCCATTATTCCCATTGCTAGAGCGATAGAGTCTTCTACGGGCCGAGAACGGCCCAGAATATACAAACCCAAACCAACTCGTCTGGGGTGGTTAAGTTTTCGGCCGTAGACCTTTGACATCTTTCAAGTGTTTCTACCGTAGAATAAGGGCCCACTAGCCACTTGTCGACCTTGCCTTTGAAAAGTGAAATTTTACACCTTATAGAAAATCTTACCCCATTTATCAATAATAAATACCATTTAAAAATATTACATTATATAGATACCCTTTATCCTAAATAGCAAATTATTTATTTATGGTTATATCCTAAATTTACCATATATGCCAAAAAAGATATTTCTCTTTTTTTTTTAATTTCTCTCACATGCTTACCGTAAAACTCACTCAAATACTTTCTCTCTCTTTTTCACATACAATATACTTTTCTCTCCCACTAACCCACGTTTTTGTACTTTTCTCCCATCCAAATACAACAGTTTTGAACTTGTTCCTCCGCCATTGTCGACTCTTGTTCCTCCACCATTACCACTTCCCTGCCTGGTAAATTTTCTTCTACCCTTTTGATACAAATTTTTTGATACAATTTTTTGGTTTCTTTATTTATTATACACCTTCTAACCCTTCTCTGCCATTAACAGAACAAATTTTCGCCATTTTCACACCAAATGCTCATGCCATTTTCAGATGTATACTGTTGTATTCAGATGTATGGTTCTTTGACTTCATATGTATTTAGCTACAGTGAATTAACTTGTATTCAACTTCATTAAACGATCGAATGAGCTGTATTCATCAAATGTTTGTTTAATTCAACTTTATCAATCAGATGAACTAATTTGTATTCAAATGTATTATAGTATATTTTTCTAATTTTTGTATGCATATATTGTATCTTTAAGTTAGTACACTAAAATTAGGGAAATCAATTTGTTTTGATTTCCTTCCGTTTTTATCTTCTTCAACGTCCCATAAATTGCGCAGATACGTTACTTTTTTTACGCTAAATACAGATTAATACATCTTAATACAGATCTAGTTTTACTGGAATCCTTTTTTGTGCGGCGTCATTTCATGTTGTATTATTGAATACAATACATTTAATACATTATATACATTGTCAATTATCGTAAAACATATCTATACCACGTAATATACAAAAGGGTTTCTATTTATTGCTAATTAGGTCTTAAAGAATGTGCTTTGTGAAAAATTTTCTTTGAAAAATAACCAATGTCAATGTTCTGGAGCAGGGGTGGGTATCGGTCGCTTCGGTTCGATTGTGAATGTTATCGGTTTGATATAGCAGTTATTGATTTATAACTATGCTATGGCCAATTTGTTTGAGCAAATAAATACTAAACCAATTAGTGGTGAATTAAAGGGTGAATCTTTGTTGAGCTTAATAAATTTCAGATCGAATAAAATAGAGCACTTGTATTGCAAGTAGAGGTTAAGAGCATTAAATGACGAATTTAATATGCTAAGATTGACAATAAATATGATAGCATAAATGAGTAATAATTGCAAATAGCGATAAGGAATGCAATGAGAAAGAATCTACCACCCAATTATTACATTATTGGGATGTTCCTTTTCTCTGACGACGCGAGAAAAGTGAAAAGTTTTGAAGGGTATGGAATCTTGAGATTTATGAATAAAGGATGAATAACATGTGCAAGAATGAATCAATGGACTAGATAACTTCTTCGTACATTCTTTTGTTTACCATTACAATGTGTTCTCTTACAAAAAAAAAACACATATCCATTTTTGTTCCCTATCTCTTCTTATTTATAAAGGAAGTTCCCCAAAAACCCTTTAACTACAACCTGGAGAATATCCAAAGGAATATTCTTTATGTCCACTTCTGAACCTATGCTACTGCCACTTTCTTATCTCATCTGCTCGCTTTTGGTGTCAGCCTTTGTGAGAACGACCTCCGGTCGTTATATCGTGGTCGACCCCATCCTTTTTCTTGCTTATCCATTACCATAGCCACCAAATTTGGACCTATACAGTTAGTTCCTCCGCTTGTTGAGGTTATAGCCTGGCACGTCCTCGATAAGCGGACATCACTTATATTCGTCGGGGGAGAATTTGGCGGTTGAATCAAGCTGGGTCGACAAGATCGAGAGAACGACACAACTAGTGGAGTCGTGATTAGCATGGTTACCATAGCGTGATATCGCTGCGATGCACATCTTCCCGAGAGAGCATTTGCTGCATGTCACTTTGGTTTTAGTGCCTTTAACAATCCTTTGCCTCGATTCACACACCATCTATCCCTATAAGTTAGGGTGACAAACAGGTGGGTTGGACTGAATTTGGGCGGATCAAGATGAGTTAGGTTAATAAATGGGTCATTGTCCAACCCAACCCAACCCAAAGTGTATTTGGGTTAAGATGGCTGAACAATGGGTCATAACCCAACCCACTCAACTTGACCCAAGATTTAGAACCATGCTCATCTTACATTAAAAAAGAATTTACCTTAAAATATGTAAGTTCACAAATATTTATGGATGGGGGTAGGGGTGGGTGGATGGTGCAGAAAAATAAAAAAATATAAAATAGAAAATTGAAATTATAAAAAAAAATAAAAAAATAATTGAGGGGTTTTTGGGGGGTGGGGTTGGTGCAGATTTCATTTCTCCCCTTCTAACCCAATCATCACATCTTACTTCAGGTTTAGCAGCACTCTTTTCGTCATCTAGATGTCACAAATCCTACGCATCCATGACAAAGTTTCTGATGCCACTCCGTTGCTGGTGGCTCCTCCTTCCGGTGGTGAGGGTCTCGTGGTTAAAGAAGGTAAACATTTTCCTACCGTAGAGGAGATACTTCCCATAAATTCATTATTCATAAGCGATTTCCACAAGGAACCCATTCCTTCTCCCGTCCCAATGATCTCCAAGACTGGACCGTCCCATACAGCTAAACTCCGATCTGTATATCGTATCCCTTTTTACGTCGAGATGGTTCGAGTAGGTGGTGACCTCGTGGAGGTCCATAGGCCCGGGTACTATGCCTTTTATGTTTACCTTTTCTTACTTGGTTACTCTCCCTCTTCTCCCACTAACGGAGGAATTTTGCCAGTTTTATAATGTCTGTCGGTACAATTATCTCTGTATTTATATAATGCTTTCCTGATGCTGACAAAGTATGTGGAGTTGGCTGGTTGTGAGATTGACATATGCCACATATTAAACTTGTTTTCACCAAGTTTTTACAGATGCACCATGATACACCTGCGACATCACGGGACCAGGGGGCTGATAGTTGGAATGGATGATAGGACGAACCGAAAATTTTGGCACAAATACTTTTTTTATTAAAATTGAGAACTTGGTGTTGGGTCTTGGATTTCCTGAGAAGTGTAATCGTAATCATAAGTGTTGATAACATACACTTGTTATTTTCTTTCATCCCTTTTGATTTTCTTCATTTGTGATTCTTTTGGGTTGTTTTTGTCATTATTTATTTTATCTAAGAGGTGTGCACCCTTTCGTGTCATCGGCATTAAGGATTGGGTGGCTCGTGTGTTACCTCACATGGAGGGAATCCGATATTGAGCGGTTTTCTACAAACTCTTTGAACCAACGGTCCCGTCTAGTAAGTGTTACTTTTGTTTCGGCTTTGTGTTGTTTATTATCGTTTATTTATACGACCCCTTTGTTACTTTTGTTTCGGCTTTGTGTTGTTTATTATCGTTTATTGATACGACCCTTTTGTGGTGACAAGTCAACGGGTTTCCAAAAGGAAATCTTTAGTACCGGTATTTTGCCAGGCCATTGCATCGGTAGGGACGTAATTTACTTTGGCCGAGTCTGCCCGCAAGGGTTATACTCAAATTTTGTCAACTTAGGAACCCCCTCCTCGGGATATTGTTGTACGAGAAGAGATCTCTTCACGGCCTATCTACCACTTTGTAAATGATTCCTCTAACAAAGAGAAGTCATCATCGAGAAAGTGGAGGAGAATGGAGCTTGGGAAGGGCGTCGCCACCAGCGTTGAAAATAAAAGGTTGTTGGGTTGATAGAGGCATCTCACCTATGCTAGATGCGAGGGGGGGGGGCATTTTTATAATGGATGTTATTATGGCGGAGGGCCCTAGTGCCTAGGGGATATAGAAAGGCGTGGAACCTACACGGGATTCTGAAAGTGGCGCATCGTTGGCGATCGGAGGGGATGGAGCAGTGCTCGCAGAGGGCGTTGGTTCAGGCTCGGACATCGATCCCAAAGAGGTGCGGGCTTTTTTAGAGAGACATATTCGCGTGGAAGTAAGGACGGAGGGTCCTGACCGACACGTAATCATTTTTGTAGGTTACAAGCTTTTGGCAAACTCTAAGCAGGTAGTGTCGTCTTTCGCCCCCTTATGCGCCGCTTCTGAACTTGGTGCTTCAGGCGATGAATGATGCAGAACTATCGTAGAGTATTTTTGGCATGGATTTGCGGGTAAGTTTTTTCTTTTCCTATTAGGATTTATTTTGTATGTTCAATATTCTTATGTTTACTTTCTTTCCTATATATGTCAGACTCTCATTATGGAGATCAAGCGCGGTCGGAGGGATGAGCGGAGGACGACCATTTTTAAGAGGTGGCCTCCAAGTATAAAGAATACCATACCAAGCACCATGCATTGGCTGATACCTTTACTCAAGATAGCGGTTTTCAATTATTTCGCAACCGGCTTAAGCATAAAGAGGAAGAGTTGGCGAAGAAAGTTGAAGAGCTAAAGGAGTGGCATGATGAGATAATGAAGGTCATAGGTCGATGCAATGAACTTGAGGCAGCTCTTAAGGCCAATGATGATTAGCTCGAGGTGAGTAAGGGGGTGATGGATGAGAACGCTGATCTTCGGGCGTGGGTGGCTTGTTTAACTGTTGAGCTTGGGCTAAAGGAAACGAAAGCTGTCGATCTGAGGGGTGAGTTGAGCGTTAAAGTTGATGAATTGTCTCGTGGCGAAAAAGGGAGGGTGGCCGCTATTTTTGAAGTAGCAGTCCTAGATGATGCCCTCCAAGCGAGATAATAGGTGGAGACATTGGTGCTCAAGGTAGCGAGATTGGAAGAGTGAATCTAAGATCTGGAGGTGGAGTTGTCTACATTGAATGAACAAGTTGTTTCTTTGAAGGTGGAGGAAGTGTGACGGCAGTCGCAGCTGTCCATGTCTCATACTTCTGTTGATCCCATCGTGTCACAGGAGCTGTATAAGATGTTGGTTCATGTTAAAGCGAGTTATGATCCTGGTACGCTTGAATGGGATGATGTTGATGAAGATGCAGACAGGCTTGCCTCCGATTCTTGGTATAGCGAGAAGTATGCCACGGGGGAAGACACGACATAGGTTCGTTGTATTTGTTTTTATTTTACCTTGCTATTTTTGTGAGAGAGTTTTCAATCCCTTTGTAAAAAAATTTGTAATATAACAGTTGTAATCGAATGATTACCTATTTGTTGTGTACCTTCGAATTGTTATTTTTATTTGCAGTAAAGTGAAGTCCCTATCTTTTAGGCTGCTTGTGTGTAATGTTATTTCATAGTCAATCGTAGATCTTAAAGTAACTCGAGCAAGGTCGAGTGTGAAATAATTCAAGCGAGGTCAAATGTTTAAATAATTCGAGCGAGGTCAAATGTTTAAGTAATTAGAGCGTGGTCGAATGTTAAGTAATTCGAGCGAGGTTGAATGTTAAGAAATTTGAGCGAGGTCGAATATTAAAGTAATACGAGTGAGGCCGAACGTTTCAGTAATTGGTGTGAGGTCGAATGCTAAGTAATTCGAGCGAGGTTTAATATTTAAATAATTTGAGTGAGGTTGAATGTTAAGGAATTCGAGCAAGGTCGAATGTTATATGCGAAAAAGAGATGATGGAGAGCAAAATATTGATTTATTTTATTCACTGGAGAATATCTTGGCGGGGAGTACAAAATTTTGCATTATTTCATTCACTGGAGAATATTATACATGTCTGTTTCATACATATATTGTAGAAGTTTCCATGTGTCTAGTCCGTGATCGTTCGTCCTAGAGAAGTAGTCGCCAGACTGAACGATGAATAAAACTTGAACTTCAAGACGTCCCCTTCATCGCCTTGTTAAAAACCTCTCCGAGAAAACCCAATTAGGCCAAAATCGGATGAGGGAAAAAGAGTATGACTTGAGGGGCGTCCTTCTTCAGAAGTTGAAGTATTTGAGGTGGGCGTCATTCCAATTGTTTTGTAGTAGTTTTCCTTTCATTGTTTCTAGTTGGAACGCTCCTTTGCTTGCTACTTTCATGATTTTATATGGCCTATCCCAATTGGTTCCCGGTTTGCCTTCTTTAGGGTCTTTGTTTGCTTGTGTTTTGGCCCTGAGAACATAGTCTCCGACGTTTGAGTGGTCGTATTTTGGATTTTTTGTTATAGTACTTTGCTGCTTGTTATTTTTGGGCTTCCATTCTTACGTAACCCATGTCTCTTCGTTCTTTTGCCTCGTCGAGGCCTTATATCCTATTTTTGACGTTGTCTTGTCCGCTTTTATTGGAGTATCTTAGGCTAGGCTCCCCTACCTCGACGAGTATCATGGCGTCAGTCTTGTAAACTAGTCAATATGGTGTTTTGCATGTGCTTGTTTTTGGTGTGGTGCAGTAGGCCCATAGTACCTCTAGTAGTAATTACATCCTTAACCATTTGGCGTCCTTGCGCTTTTTCTTTAAGATGTTCAATATTGTTTTGTTGGAGCATTCGCCTTGATCGTTGCAGGCAAGATGATATGGCGTAGAGAGTATCGCTTGATGTGCCATTTTTTGAAGAGCTCTATGGTCTTTTTCCTTGTGAATTAGGGCCCATTGTCATAGTTGATTTCTTTAATGATGTCGAAACAACATATTATATTCTTCCATATGAATGTAAGGACTTCATGTTCGCGCATTTAGGTGAATGCACATTCTTCCACCCATTTGGAAAAGTAGTTAGTTAAAACTAAAAGAAAACGTATCTTACCTCGCCCCATTGGGAGGGGTCCGACGAAGTCCATTACCTATTTGATGAACGACCATGGTAAAGTGACAGAGTGGAGGTGTTCACCCGCTTGATGTATCATAGGTACGTACTTTTGGAACTGCGCACATCTCTTGACATAATCTGTGGCTTCCTTCTTCATAGTGGGCCAATAATATCTTGCCCGAATGAGGCATCTAACGAGGGATCGAGTGTCTGCATGGGCATTGTAGTGACCTTCGTGTACTTCTCAAAGCACGCACCTTGTTTGATTCGGCCCTAGACATTTTTCCAAGGGGCGTCTGAATTTTCTCTTGTACATGTTATGATTTATAATGTTGTACCTGGTCATTTGCTTTTGAAGCTTTGTGGTTTCTTTTTTTCTTGTGGAGTACTCACTCCTGCAAATATGTCATGATGCGGTTGCGCCAGACCCAAGTTAAATTTATGGAATGTACCTCAAGTTGGTCTATTAACGAGTGGAGGGGGAGATCACATTCTCCTTAGTAATATTTTTGGTGGCTGTTGCTAATTTGGTGAGGCCATCTCCCTCATTATTGTGCGGTCGAGGTATCTGGTCGAGTCGACATTCATCGAATTCTGGGAGTAGCTTATGAATATTTGTTTGGTACCTTTATAGAATTTACACTTTAATTTGGAAAGTCCCTATAACTTGCTTGACGACGAGTTGAGAGTCGCATCTGAGGATGACTCGTCGTGCTCTGTATTTGAGTGCTAGCTTTAACCCTGCAATTAAGGCCTCATTGTTAGTCATATCGGGGCATCATATGGATTGGCAGATAACTTTGCCTGTAAGGACTTAGAGTACGAGTTCCAGATCTCGACGCATTGTACGTGTCGTAGGTATGAAGGACCTATAGGTCGGGTTGCCAGGGGGGTATAATAAGCTTCCTGCTTGACCTCGGGCATTATCGTGGCACTAAAATCGGCGACAAAGTTGGCGAGTACATGCGATTTGATTGGTATTCGCGGCTGATATGTTATATTGTGTTCACTCAATCTAGAGCCTAGTTGTCTAGTCCTCTTGATAATTAGGTTAATGTAGGATGCTCTGTAGGGGGGAAGGTCATTACTACCAATATGGGTAGCACTGAAAATAGGGTCTAAAATTTTATGAAGCTATAACTAATGCTAAAGCCAATTTCTCAAGGTGGGGGTACCTTATTTCGGCGCTGATCAGGGTTTGCTAGTATAATAAAGTGGAGATTGCATACCTTTATTTTTGTGGACCAACACTACGCTTACTGCGACTTCTGAGACGGCTAGGTAGATTAGGAGGCATTTGCCCGATTCTGCTTTGACGAGCAATGTGGGCGAGGAAAAGTATGCCTTTAGTTCCCTCAAGTCATCGATGCATTCTGAATTCCACTGGAGCCTGTTGTCTTTCTTTAGGATGCTGAAGAACTTATGGCATATGTCGGATGACCATGAGATGAATCTCGACAGGGCGGCTATATGGCCGGTCAATTTTCGCACATGTTTCTTGCTGGTTAATACTTCAGGTATCCCTTCAGTGGCTTTGATCTGGTCTGGATTGACTTGGATGCCTTTTTGTGATACTAAGAAACCGAGAAATTTGCCCCAGGTTACGCCGAAGACGCATTTTTTTGGGTTCACTTTCATGGGTTCATTTGAGCGAGATTCCAAGTTAGAAAGTGTCTTTCTAGAAAGGGGTACGTCAAATGATCGGGGCCATTGAAACGAGCCATGTGCGAGGCACACCGAACCGGGAAGCTGTGCTAGTAAGACCAAGAGGGTTCTTATCTATAGGGTAAGTACAAGGTACTACCAGAAGCATTGGGTACTTACCGAGGAAGTGACAGTTGGGAAACAAAGAGCTTTGTTCTTGAATGTTGTAATGCTATGACTTTGAGAATGTATTACTCACCAAGACTACATCCCAAGGAGCTTGATGAGGGCCAGAGGGCACAAAATAGATGAGTTGCCGAAGGTGTCATGTTGCAGCATGGGTTTCCAGAGGCCGAGCTGTTATGCCAAGTGGGACAGGTACATGAAGGAGTGTTCTCCACATTGAGTGTGGGAGGGCCCGCCTGCACTAAGGCGATAGTGCATAGATTGCAAATCCAGAAGCAAGTTAATCTTTCCATGAGAATAAGGATGAGAAAAGAGCTACGCATATGATTGAGTTGCGTTAGATCCGACTAAGTGCACATAAAGGGCTTGGTGTGCTGTTAAGCCACGAGAGCATGAGCTACTCAAGTTGTTGAACTGTGAGAGCTGCACTATCCATGGAAGAAAGAGCTTCATATGGATATGAAGTCCGTGAGGGTCATGGTGTGGTTGAAAAGTGTGGGTCGCCACAAAGTTCCAGAGGGTGCAAGTACAGAGGCACTTTCCGAGCGAACAACGATAGGAGGTGCAGTGAAAAAGGCACGCTTGGAAGATGCTTGAGGGAGAAGTGTATGGGGCATGACTCCTTTTTGAGAAAAGACTTCGAGGAGGTCCAACCCATAAGGACTAAGGGAGCCGAGGTACACCCCCGAGGGGGCAGACTCCGAGTGTCGTAGGCATTTATGTGTCATCGGGGTCGATGACATGATGAATGTGGGAGAGTTGTCACACCTCAGATTTTGAGGTCATGACAGCCATGTGTCTTGCGAGCTACAGTGCCGCAAGACGAGTGTCAATTGCGTAGGCGAAGTGTGCTGGCAGCGTGCAATGTGGGATTATCAGGCAGGGACGTTGCATGAGGCAACAACAATCTAGACATGTTGAGTTGCATGTCCTAAGTGCTATTTAAGTTGGGAATATAGCGACTTTGGCTCTTAGCTTTGTTCCTAGTGTGCCCTTATATATGCTGAACAAGTGAGGCATCACTTGGAGATCATTGATGCGAGGAAGAGTTATTCTGATACTCTGATAGAAACAAGTCTACTGCTGAGACATGGGACTTCTTATTTTAAGCATATATAAGGGGGTATAGGTCTTGAAGCTCAACCTGCCTCTCCCGTGCGGGCATCTACAGAGCCGTACCAAATGAGCCACTTTGAGGGTAACCTCAGGGGCCTACCTAGACAGCTCAAATGAGTGTCACAGGTATCCATACGAGATTGGGAACTCTATGGATGGCGCAACGCCTTCGGGCTAGCGTTGGGCACCAACCGAGCGTGAGAGACTTGACGTGTGGGACGGCTAGGCCCTTCGGGCTGCCGAAGTGT
>JASVEL010002527.1:37500-75000 GCA_032618575.1 Nicotiana noctiflora
TAGGTCTTGAAGCTCAACCTGCCTCCCTCGTGCGGGCATCTACAGAGCCGCACCAAATGAGCCACTCTGAGGGTAACCTCATGGGCCTGCCTAGATAGCTCAAAGGACTATCATATGTATCCATTTGAGATTGGGAACTCTATGGACGGCGCAACGCCTTCGGGCTAGCGTTGGGCACCAACCGGGCAAGAGAGGCTTGACGTGTGGGACGGCTAGGCCCTGCAGGCTACCGAAATGTTGGATAGACACCTTCGTGCTGACTGGACACTTGATGCACCTATCTTAGGGGTATCATGTGTCGACTTGTAAGCTTGGCTTCGGTTCAGCTAGGCGAGGAAGGGTCCGTTGGCCTAGACGTGCAGTTGTGGGGTGACACTGCACTATACGGGATAGAAGTATGTCGCGAGGGCAATGTTGGCCTATGCCAAAGGTGAATATGTGCTCTTATGCCAAAGGCAAATATAGGCATGCTATGAAAGGCACTTATGACAAAGGTCAAGGACTGAAGGTTGCCCTACTCAGGCGAAGCACAAGCTGGGTGCGGATGCACGATGCGAGTGTCAAGCTTAAGGATTAGGCTGTGCATGCGAGAGCGATGCTCAGTCAAGGTGAAGGATTAGCATGTCCTTAGCCAACCCCAGGTGCGCGCTTGGATGTGATCTAAAGATGAGAGGCACCACAACTAGTCAGGGCTTCGTGCCTTGACATATGGTCGGGCGTCACAGTTGGAGCATGCCTCCTTGGCATGTCCTCCCACAAGCACAGAATCGTGCTAGAAAACCTTGGAAATAGGAAAGGCTGGCAAGTAGTACGGGGTGACTACTGGCGCCGCACGAGCATTTTTGTGCCGCTATCGTCTGGGAGAACGTCGACCCGTGACACAACTGCACTATACGGGATTGAAGTATGTCGCGAGGGCAATGTAGGCCTATGCCAAAGGCGAGTATGTGCTCTTATTCCAACGGCAAATATAGGCATGCTATGAAAGACGCATATGACAAAGGCCAAGTACTGAAGGTTGCCCTACTCGGGCGAAGCACAAGCTGGATGCAGATGCACAAGGTGAGTGTCAAGCTTGAGGATTAGGCTGTGCATGCGAGAGCGATGCTCAGTCAAGGCGAAGGACTAGCATGTCCGTAAACCCAGGTGCGCGCTTGGATGTGATCCAAAGATGAGAGGCGCCACAACTAGTCTGGGCTTTGTGCCTTGACATATGGTCGGGCGGCACAGTTGGAGCATGCCTCCTTGGCATGTCCTCCCACAGGCACAGGATCGTGCTAGAAAACCTGAGAAAGAGGAAAGGCTGGCCAGTAGTACATGGTGACTACTGGCACCGCACGGGCGTTTTTGTGCTGCTATTGTCCGAGAGAACGTCGGCCCGTGACACTACGCTATGTATACATTAGCATGGGATAACATTATAGGATTTCGGTCCTATTATGTTGGCCTTCGGGATCAGAGTAATGATTAACAGAGACAGTTGGAGGCATTCGTATTTCATAGTTAGAGGTGAAATTCTTGGATTTATGAAAGATGAACAACTGCAAAAGTATTTGCCAAGGATGTTTTCATTTATCAAGAATGAAATTTGGGGGCTCGAAGACAATCAGATACCGTCCTAGTCTCAACCATAAACGATGCCGACCAGGGATCGGCGGATGTTGATTTTAGGACTCCGCCGGCACCTTATGAGAAATCAAAGTTTTTGGGTTCCAGAGGGAGTATGGTCGCAAGGCTGAAACTTAAAGGAATTGACGGAAGGGAACCACCAGGAGTGGAGCCTACGGCTTAATTTGACTCAACACGGGGAAACTTACCGTGTCCAGACATAGTAAGATTGACAGACTGAGAGCTCTTTCTTGATTCTATGGGTGGTGGTTCATGGCCGTTCTTAGTTGGTAGAGCGATTTGTTTGGGTAATTCCATTAACGAACGAGACCTCAGTCTGATAACTAGCTATGCAGAGGTATCCCTTCACGGTCATCTTCTTAGAGGGACTATGGCCTTTTAGCCAACGGAAGTTTGAGGCAATAACAGGTCTGTGATGCCCTTAGATGTTCTGGGCCGCACACGCGCTACACTGATGTATTCAACGAGTTTATATCCTTGGTCAACAGGCCCGGGTAATCTTTGTAATTTCATCGTGATGGGGATAGATCATTGCAATTGTTGGTATTCAACGAGGAATTCCTAGTAAGCGCGAGTCATCTGCTCGCGTTGACTATGTCCCTACCCTTTGTACACAACACCCGTTGTTCCTACCAATTAAATGATTCGGTGAAATGTTTGGATCGCGGCGACGTGGGCGGTTCGCTGCCTGCGACGTCACGAGAAGTCCATTGAACCTTATCATTTACAGGAAGGAGAAGTCATAACAAGGTTTCCGTAGGTGAAGCTATGGAAAGATCATTGTCGAAACTTGCAAAGCAGAACGACCCGCGGACCTGTTTAAACATTGGAGAACAGCGCGGCCGGGGTGCTTCGACCTCTGTCCGCAAGGCTCCCTCCTATCCCCGGCGCGTGCACTTGCGTGTGTGTCGGGTGATTAACGAACCCCGGCGCAGAAAGAATCAAGGAATACTAAGTTGAAAGCCTGCCCCTCGCGCCCAGTATGCGGCATGCGCGGGGGGACTTGTGCTTTTTTTGAAAGACAAACAACTCTCGACAATTGATATCTCGGCTCTCGCATCGATGAAAAACATAGCGAAATGCGATACGTGGTGTGAATTTTAGAATCCCGTGAACCATCGAGTCTTTGTTGTGCCCGAAGGCATCAGGCTGAGGGCACGTCTGCCTGGGCGTCATGCATCACGTCGCCCCCGCACACCGCACCATTCTCATGGTCGCGACATTTTTGTAGGGAGGATACTGGCCTCCCGTGTACCTCGAGCGTGTGGTTGGCCTAAATGCAAGTCCATGGCGACGGACGTCATGACAAGTGGTGGTTGAAACTCAACTCTCGTAATGTCGAGGCTCGAACCCGTCACATGTTTGGGCTCCCTGACCCTTATCTCGCTTAGGCGCTCCGACCGCAACACCAGGTCAGACGGGACTACCCGTTGAGTTTAAGCATATCAATAAGTGGAGGAAAAGAAACTTACAAGGATTCCCCAAGTAATGGTGAGCGAACCGAGAATAGCCCAGCCTTAGAATCGGGCGGCTCCACCGTCCGAATTGTAGTCTGGAGAAGCGTCCTCAGCGGCGGACAAGTCCCAAGTCCCTTGAAGGGGGCGTAAAAGAGGGTGAGAGCCCCGTTGTGCCCGGACCCTGTCACACCACGAGGCACTGTCTACGAGTCAGTTATTTGGGAATGCAGTCCAAATCGGGTAGTGAATTCCATCCAAGGCTAAATACAGGCGAGAGACCGATAGCGAACAAGTACCGCGAAGGAAAGATGAAAAGGACTTTGAAAAGAGAGTCAAAAAGTGCTTGAAATTGTCAGGAGGGAAGCAGATGGGGTCCAGCGATGTGCGCCAGTTGGATGTGGAACGGTGTTGAGCCGGTCCGCCGATCGACTCGGGGTGTGGACCAACGTGGATTGGGGGGGCGGCCAAAGCCCGGGCTTTTGATACGCTCGTGGAACGCCATCTCCTTGATTGTGGTAGGCAACGCACGCCTCTAGCGTGATTCAGCATCTGCGCGCTCCGGACGCTGGCCTGTAGGCTCCCCATTCGACCCGTCTTGAAACACGGACCAAGGAGGTACTGACATGCGTGCGAGTCAACAGGAAAGTAAACCTATAAGGCGTAAGGAAGCTGATTGGTGGGATCCCCTTAAGGGGTGCGCGTCCGACCGACCTTGATCTTCTGTGAAGGGTTCGAGTGTGAGCATACCTATCGGGACTCGAAAGATGGTACACTATGCCTGAGCAGGGCGAAGCCAGAGGAAACTCTGGTGGAGGCCCACAGCGATACTGAAGTGCAAATTGTTTGTCTGACTTGGGTATAGGGGGAAAGACTAATCGAACCGTCTAGTAGCTAGTTCCCTCTGATGTTTCCCTCAGGATAGTAGAGCTCGCGTGCGAGTTCTATCGGGTAAAGCCAATGATTCAAGGCATCGGGGGCGCAATACCCTCGACCTATTCTCAAATTTTGAATAGGTAGGACGGTGCAATTGCTTTGTTGTGCCGCGCCACGGAATTAAGAGCTCCAAATGGGCCATTTTTGGTAAGCAGAACGGGTGATGCGGGATGAACCGGAAGCCAGGTTACGGTGCCAAACTGTGCATTAACCTAGATCCCACAAAGGGTGTTGGTCGATTAAGATAGCAGGATGGTGGTCATGGAAGTAAAAATCCGCTAAGGAGTGTGTAACAACTCACCTGCCGAATCAACTAGCCCCGAAAATAGATGGCTCTTAAGCGCGCGACCTCCACCCGGCCGTCGGGGCAAGTGCCAGGCCTCGATGAATAGGAGGGCGCGGCGGTTGCTACAAAACCTTGGGCGTAAGCCTGGGTGGAGCGGCCGTTAGTGTAGATCTTGGTGGTAGTAGCAAATATTCAAATGAGAACTTTTAAGGCCGAAGAGGGGAAAGGTTCCATGTGAATGGCACTTGCACATGGGTTAGTCGATCCTAAAGGTCGGGGGAACCCTGACAGATAGCACATTTCGCGCGTACTCCAAAAGAGAATCGGGTTAAAATTCCTGAACCGGGACGTAGCGGTTGACGGCAATGTTAGGAAGTCCGGAGACGTTGGGGGGGGGGGGGGGCTCGGGAAGAGTTATCTTTTTTGTTTAACAGCCTGCCCACCCTGGAAATGAATCAGTCGGAGGTAGGGTCCAGCGGCTGGAAGAGCACCGCACGTCGTGTGGTGTCCGGTGTGCCCCCGGCAGCCCTTGAAAATTTGGAGGACCGAGTGCCGTCCACGCCCGGTCGTACTCATAACCGCATCAGGTCTCTAAGGTGAACAACCTCTGTTCGATGGAACAATGTAGTCAAGGAAAGTCGGCAAAATGGATCTGTACCTTCGAAAAAAGGATTGGCTCTGAGGGCTGGGCATGGGGGTCCAGTCCTGAACCCGTCGGTTGTTGGTGGACTGCTCGAGCTGCTTTCGTGGCGAGAGCATGTCTCCGCGTGCTAGCCAGGGGACAAACTGGGAATGGTTCCTTTGGTGGCCTTCCCCGGGCGTCGAACAACCAACTCAGAACTGGTACGGACAATGGGAATCCGACTATTTAATTAAAACAAAGAATTGCCATGGTCCCTGTGGATGTTTACGCAATGTGATTTCTGCCCAGTGCTCTGAATGTCAAAGTGAAAATATTCAACCAAGCGCGGGTAAACGGCGGGAGTAACTATGACACTCTTAAGGTAGCCAAATGACTCGTCATCTAATTAGTGACGCACATGAATGGATTAACGAGATTCCCACTGTCCCTGTCTACTATCCAGCGAAACCACAGCCAAGGGAACGGGCTTGGAAAAATTAGCGGGGAAAGAAGACCCTGTTGAACTTGACTCTAGTCCAACTTTGTGAAATGACTTGAGATGTGTAGTATAAGTGGGAGCCGAAAGGCGAAAGTGAAATACCACTAATTTTAACGTTATTTTACTTATTCCGTAAATCGGAAGCGGGGCACTGCCCCTCCTTTCTTTCTTGCAGGTCGATCCGGGTGGAGACATTGTCAGGTGGGGAGTTTGGCTAGGGCGGCACATCTGCTAAAAGATAACACAGGTGTCCTAAGATGAGCTCAACGAGAACAAAAATATCGTGTGGAATAGAAGGGTAAACGCTCGTTTGATTCTGATTTCCAGTACGAATAGGAACCGTGAAAACATGGCCTAATGATCTTTAGACCTTCGGAATTCGAAGCTAGAGGTGTCAGAAAAGTTACCACAAGGATAACTGGTTTGTGGCAGCCAAGCGTTCATAGCGACGTTGCTTTTTAATCATTCGATGTTGGCTCTTCCTATCATTGTGAAGCAGAATTCACCAAGTATTAGATTGGTCACCCACCAATTAGGAACGTGAGCTGGGTTTAGACCGTCGTGATACATGTTAGTTTTACCCTACTGATGACAATGTCGCAATAGTACTTCAACCTAGTACGAGAGGAACCGTTGATTCGCACAATTGGTCATCGCACTAGGTTGAAAAGCCAGTCGCGCGAAGTTACCATGCACTGGATTATGACTGAACACCTCTAAGTCAGAATCCAGGCTAGAAGCGACGCATGCGCCCGCTGTCTGCTTGACGACCCGTAGTAGGGGCCTTTGGCCCCCAATGGCACGTGTCGTTGGCTAAGTCATCGCGTGGAAGAGCTGAGGTGGCCACCTTGAAGTACAATTTCCACCGAGCGGTAGGTAGAATCCTTTGTAGACGACTTAAATATGCAATGGGGTATTGTAAGTGGCAGAGTGGCCTTGCTGTCACGATCCACTGAGATTCAGCCGTATGTCGCTCCGATTCGTCCCTCCTTATCCAATCTAATCAATTTCTAACTTTTCCGAAAAGAGGTTTGATAATAGATGAATTTGACTATAATTATACCCTAAATAATCACACTTTGTTATGGTATTTATGTTGCCTATGAGGACAAAATGCTTTGATTAATGTTTGTTTGTGTGTTATAGGTACATGTGATACAATGGATTCTAAGAAGAGTATTTTGAAGTCATATGTGGATGAAAAGGCCAAGAAAAGATCTAAGGAGAAAAGAGCTGGAAGAAGTAGTCAAAAATACGTAGCACTGTTCATCCGCTGTCGCGGATGAACCGCAAAAAAGAGGCATTCTGAAGTTTGACTGTTCGCGGTTGGCTCGCGGCCGCGAACGAACCGCAGAAGCCAGCGCCCAGTTCTCCTAATTGGATTCTAATTTAGTTTTTAAGCCCTAAAAACCTCTATATAAACTCCTAGTTTGCCCCATAAAGGCATGTTGTCTTTAATTCATTACTTTTGCAAGATATTTAGTAAGAGAGAATCATATCAAACTCCTTCTTTTTATTTTTATCAAGTATTTCTTTATGATTTCAATTATTATTCTTGTTTCTTCAAGCATGAGTAGCCAAATTCTTTTCTAAGGTTTTGATGGAACCTATTGAGTGATGAACTTATCATTTATGTGATTACAAATTGTGACTTAGATTTCTATTTGTTCAACTTCGTTCTTGTTGTAGTTAATTGGTAGACGTCCCAATTAGCGGTGCCTATTTAGTGTGCATAACTTGGAAAAGAGTGCATATTTAGGTTTATTGTTGAACAACACCACACCTACGTTATTAGAGGAATCTATAACTTTAGGCGTAAAGACGGGGTTAGGAATAACAAAGTCTTGGGTGCAATCTTAAGTGAACTATTCAAATTAAAGCTAGCTACGGTAGCTCGGGAGAGTGCACTAGTAAATTATTGTAATTGCTCGGGAGAGTGTTACGATACACATAGCGTTCATGATTGATAGAATATATTAACAATTTGTATGAGCATAACGATAAGGGATTCCATCAATAGGGAAAATCAATACCTTAGTCATTCTCATAATATTCTTTTTACTCTACATTCAATTCTTTCTTTCAAGCATTATTTATTATTGCAAAAGTAGATATTAGAAAATCACACAAATATATATTCAAAGTTTGGGAACTTGATTCGGAAGTACATTTGGGGTTGTGATAGTTTCAATTGGTAGGTTAATTCTCTGTGGGATCGATCTTGGACTTATTAGACCAAGTTATATTGACTACGACCGTTGCTTGGACGTGAATCAATTTTGGCGCCGTTGTCGGGGAATTAACGGAATTATCAATTGCCATTGACAGAACTTCAAGATTCTTGTGTATTCAGAGTTCTTTCTACACTCTACATTGAATATTTTGACGGTTGTTGATTTGGGTATTCGGGTGCATGCCTAGAAAATCTGCAAGGACTGGAGAACTAATTGAAGGACTCTCAGACCCCGAGCAAACTTTCCGGGCGCGTAACAAAGCCATCAAACAAATTCAACAATCTCAACAACCAATCAAATTAGACTTCGACATGGGTGAAATAAATGAACAAAACCAGTAAGCCGGGCTAAATATGCAAGAGGCACATGAGGCACATGAAGGTGCACTGTTCGACTGGGCACAACCCACAACGGATAATTTGGCAACTGCCATCGTTGTGCCAGCAATTCAAGCTGAGTCTTTCTAGATTACCAACAACATGCTACACTTGTTGCAAAACAAGGGATTATTCTCTAGGTCTCAGGTTGAAGATCCACAGCAGCACCTCAAGAACTTTCTATCAATATGCAAAACACAAAGGCAACCGAATGTAACTCCGGAAGCTATCAGATTATTACTCTTTCCGTTCTCAGTTACAAGAGCAGCACATATATGGCTAAACTCACTCCCAAGAAACTCCATTGCAACTTGGGATGAGTTAGTCAAACAATTTCACAACAAGTTTCATCCACCCAACAAAACAGCTTAACAAATTGATGAGATTGTGAGTTTCAAGCAGAAACCACTAAAAACATTACATGAAACATGGGGCACATTCAAGGGTATGCTTGTTATGTGTCCTCACCATGGGATTCCAGAGCAGATGTTAGGCCAAAGATTCTACATGGGGCTTTCAGACAACATGAAGAACATTGTAGACGCTTCAGCAGGTGGGGCTTTTCTAAGCAAGACTTGGAGAGACGACCAAAATTTTCTTGACAAGATGGCCCAAAATTCTGGGTGGACGTCCAGGAATGCTCCTATCACACTAGTGGTACACTCTGTACCCCTGGATCCATCCAACAATCTAGAGGAGAACATGGCAACTCTATTGACACAAATGAGCATCCTAACAAAGAAAGTGGAAGAATCAGGAGTCAAGCAGCAGGTTCACATTGTAGATACTACCAATGGTGGTTTATGCACATCATGCATTAGCCAACCCTTAGGTAATCCATGGGCTGCAGACCAAGAACATCATCAACAACACGAGGATATGAACTATGTAGCTAACTATGGAGGGCAGCGACAAGGTAATCAAAACTGGGGCCAATCGGCTCCAATGCAGTACAGACCTCCCCAGCCACAATTTAATGCAGCAGGTATGAGGCCACCACACAACATGGCACTATATCCTAGACCTCAGAATTTCGGAAATCAGCAGCAGGGATACCATCCACCTCCACCACCACATGGGGGTAGACATGACGATGGGTTTGCAAGGTTAGAAGCTATGATACAGCAGGTAATTGGGTCAAATGCTAAAACAAATGAGAGGATAGATGCACATGATGCCGCCATCAAGAATATTGAAGTACAGGTGGGTCGGATTGCTATGTCTCTCAATAATTGTCCTCAAGGGACATTGCCTGCAGATACACAAACAAACCCAAAAGATCAAATCCCAAAGCAGATGATGGCAGTGACTCTGAGAAGCGATAGAGATCTTGATGCTGAGAATGAAAGTGAGAAAATCGATAGACAGGCTGAGACATCCACTCCATTGCCCATTGAACTAGACGAGTCCACAAGGTTGACAGAAGTCACAGTCCAGCCAGTTGATGAAAATAAAGAAGCAAAACAAGGAACGAAGAAAGTAGCTGAACAAG
Organism: Nicotiana noctiflora; assembly: GCA_032618575.1. Lineage (NCBI taxonomy): Eukaryota > Viridiplantae > Streptophyta > Magnoliopsida > Solanales > Solanaceae > Nicotiana > Nicotiana noctiflora. The sequence goes on from JASVEL010002527.1 coordinate 47,030, forward strand.
TAGAGCAGTAGATTGATGAGAAAGTGATAGAAAAAGAAAAGTCCCAAGTCACTGGGAAGAAGAGGCCTCCACCACCATTCCCCCAAAGGTTGGCCAAACACCAGAAAGAGGAGCAATACAAAAAGTTCTTTGACATGCTCAAGCAAATCCAGGTAAACATTCCATTAATTGAAGCTTTAAAAGAAATGCCTGGTTATGCTAAGATGATGAAGGATTTGATGTCGCGGAAATTTGATTTCCAAGACTTAGCCACAGTAACACTTACCCAGACTTGTAGTGCAGTGGTCTCTAGACCCATTGCTGAGAAGCTATCTGATCCAGGTAGTTTCACCATCCCATGCACTATAGGGAATTATGCTTTTACTAAGGCTTTATGTGATTTGGGGGCAAGCATTAATCTCACGCCCTTAGTTATTTATAAGAGGTTAGGTATTGGGACAACCAGACCCACCTATGTGCTTTTACAGCTTGCTGATAGGACGGTTAAGCGTCCATTTGGTATTATAGATGATGTGCTAATCCAGGTTGGGAAGTTCGTGTTTCCCGCCGATTTTGTTATTCTTGATTGCAAGGTCGACGAAGAAATTCCCATAATCTTGGGAAGACCATTCCTAGCCACCGGGAGAGCCATATAGATTGTGAAACTGGGGAACTCAAGATGAGGTTGAATGATAAGGAGGTCATTTTCAATGTACAAAAATCCATGAGGCGCCCTAGTGAGTTCGCAAATTGCTCCCTCATTGATGCGGTCGATGTGATAGTAGAGACCGACGATGCAGAGTTGACCATTGAAGATCCACTTCAAGTATGCCTGATGAACATGGAAGAGGTAAATGGTGAAAGTTTAGCCAAATGGGTACTATCTCTGGAAGGCAAGGGATTTTGGCAGAGAGAGCTCGAGTTCGAACCTTTACACTTAGAGAAAAGAGAAAGCCCGCCAGCAAAGCCATCCATAGAAGAGCCACCAAAGCTTGAACTTAAACCACTACCATCACATCTCAGGTATGAATATCTAGGTCCTAACTCCATGTTACCTGTTATTATCTCATCTAGTTTGTTAGATGTGCAGGCCCAAAAGCTTATACAAGTACTCAAGGAATGCAAGACTGCCATCGGATGGACCATGGCAGACATAAAGGGGATCAACCCAACCTATTGTATGCATAAAATTCTACTGGAAGATGGACACAAACCTTCCAGGGAACATCAAAGAAGGCTGAACCCCAACATGAAGGAAGTGGTGAAGAAGGAAGTAATAAAGTGGCTAGATGCGGGAATCATCTTCCCAACCTCAGACAGCAGTTGGGTTAGCCCGGTCCAATGTGTGCCAAATAAAGGAGGCATGACGGTAGTGAAAAACAAGAACAATGAATTGATTTCAACAAGAACCGTCACCGGATGGAGAATATGCATGGACTACAGGAAGTTGAATCTAGCCACCCGCAAAGATCACTTCCCATTTCCCTTCATTGATCAAATGCTTGACAGGTTGGCAAGGAGGTCCCATTTTTGCTTTCTTGATGGATACTCGGGGTACAATCAAATCTCCATAGCCCCCGAAGATAGAGAGAAGACCTCCTTCACATGCCCATATGGCATCTTTGCCTTCAGAAGGATGCCATTCGGACTATGCAATGCGCCTGCCACATTCCAAAGGTGCATGATGGCTATTTTCACCGACATGGTGGAAGACATTATGGAGGTGTTCATGGATGATTTCTCGGTGGTAGGGAATTCATTCGATGAATGCCTTGCCAATCCTGACTAGAGTGCTAAAACGGTGCATGGAAATAAATTTAGTGCTAAACTGGGAGAAGTGCCATTTTATGGTACACGAAGGTATAGTACTTGGGCACTAGGTTTCAAGCAAAGGCATTGAGGTAGACCGTGCTAAAGTTGATGTCATTGCAAAGTTGCCTCCACCAACATCCGTCAAGGCCATAAGAAGCTTTCTTGGACATGCCGGTTTTTACCGGAGGTTCATCAAAGACTTCTCCAAAATATCAAACCCTCTCTGTAAGTTACTTGAAAAAGATCACCCTTTTGTTTTTTATGATGAATGCAGGATTGCTTTTGAGGAACTGAAGAAGAGGTTGGTCACAACACCCATCATCATTGCCCCAGATTGGGAGCAACCTTTTGAGTTAATGTGTGATGCAAGTGACTATGCACTGGGGGCAGTGCTGGGCCAAAGGAAAGATAAGCTGATGCATCCAATACACTATGCAAGTAGAACTTTGAGTGGAGCACAGCTAAATTACACAGTAACGTAAAAGGAGATGCTTGCGGTCGTGTTCGCATTCGACAAATTCCGGTCTTATCTCATAGGATCAAAGGTAATCGTATACACAGACCATGCAACTTTAAGATATTTAATTGATAAAAAGGACTCTAAGCTGCGCCTAATTCGTTGGGTGTTGCTTCTCCAAGAGTTCGACCTCGAAATTAGGGATAGAAAAGGTACTGAAAATCAAGTCGCTGACCACATGTCAAGACTTGAAGGAGTTGAACTTGTCAAAGAGAGTGGGGAAATTCTGGAAACCTTTCCAGATGAGCAGCTGCTCACTACCACTCTCCTTGAAACACCATGGTATGCTGACTATGCTAATTACCTAGCCAGTGGTATTGTTCCTCATGACCTCTCATCGGTCCGGAGGAAAAGATTTTTTCGTGAAAGTCAGTTTTATTATTGGGATGAACCATATTTGTTTAGGATATGTCTTGATAACATGATCCGGATCATGTCTTCCCCGAGATAGAACAATCTTCTGTTTTGCAGGCATGTCATGCTTCAGCATATGGCGGTCACTTTGGAGGAATATGTACAGCTGCCAAAATACTTGAGGCCGGTTTCTATTGGCCAATGGTGTTTAAAGATGCGCACTTGTGGGTGAAAGGTTGCAACGAATGTCAACGCACCGGGAACATCTCCCAGCGTCATGAAATGCCAATGAACCCAATCCAGCAAGTTGAAGTGTTCGATGTCTGGGGAATAGATTTCATGGGTCCCTTTATTAGCTCATACGGCAATAAGTACATACTTGTTGTAGTTGACTACGTGTCCAAATGGGTGGAAGATGCAGCATTACCCACCAATGATGCTAAGGTGGTAGTGGGATTTTTGAAGAAAAAAATTTTCACCCGGTTCGGGACTCCAAGGGCTATCATCAGTGACGGGGCACACACTTTTGCAACCGAGCTTTTGAGAGATTATTGGCCAAGTATGATGTTAAGCACCATGTGGCCACTCCATATCACCCGCAAACTAGCGGGCAAGTTGAGGTCTCCAACAGGGAGATAAAAAGCGTACTGACTAAAACAGTGAACGCCACAAGAATTGACTGGTCCAGAAAGCTTGATGACGCACTATGGGCTTATAGAACAGCATTCAAGACACCCATTGGCATGTCTCCATACAAATTGGTGTTTGGGAATGCTTGTCACTTACCGGTTGAATTAGAACACAAAGCTTGGTGGGCACTGAAACAATTGAATCTCAACTTGGATGAAGCGGGTAAAGCAAGGTTAACTGGCTTGCATGAATTAGAAGAATTTCGGTATCTGGCATTTGAAAGTACTAGATTGTATAAAGAGAGGATGAAGCGAATTCATGATCAAAATATCGTTGAGCGAAACTTCAAAAAGGGGACAAAGTACTATTATACAATTCAAGATTACGACTGTTCCCAGGTAAATTGAAATCAAGATGGTCAGGACCCTTCAAGGTAATTGAGGCATTTGAGTCAGGAGCGGTGGAAATTCAAACTATGGATGGATCACGTACATTCAAGGTACACGGACAGCGGTTGAAACCGTACATAGGCCTGGATGACATGGAGGACAAGGTAGAATTGCGGTTGGATGAACCTCAAAGGTCTAGCGAGCCATAAAATCCACTAAGTTGAGTCGTGCCGCGACGTTAAATCAGTCGCTACGTGGGAGGCAACCCATGAACATGTTATAAGTAATTTTATCTTAGTAGTAGCTAATGAATTAAAATAAGAAAGAAAAAAAACAAAATTTTTGCTGAACAGTTGAGAAATTGTTTTTTTCCAGAGAGGGGCACTGTCCGCGGTCCATCCGCGACCGCGGATGAACCGCGGAAAAATGTCCCCTCTGAACTTTCTCTGTTCGCGGTCCATTCACGGCCGCGAACCAACCGCAAAAAAATGACCTTTCTGAATCTCGACTGTTCGCGGTCCATCCGCGGCCACGAACGAAACGCGAACAGTCGCGGTCAGTTCCGCGGACGGCTAGAAATAACAGTTTTTTTTTATTTTCTTTTCCCCCCTTCTTTAAAACCCTAAAATCCCTCCCCCTCTTTCCCACATCCCTTTAGCCGCCCCCCACTCTCCCAATTCTCTCTCTCTAACTTCAAAATCCTCCCCCTTCTCTCTACAAAATCCTAATCCTCTCTTCTCCAAATCATCCCATTCTTCCTCCATTACTCCTCCATTGTATCACTTGTAAGTTTCTCTACTTCTTTTCTCTTTTATTTTGTTTTTATTCTTAGTTCTTGATTATTTATTTTGTAGAATTAATTAGATATTGTTAGTTTAAGATAAATCATGAATATGACTTGGTTTCTTTTTGCACATTACATGTTTCCATGAATTTCTTCTAAGGAACCTTGTCATATAGTTGATGTTTGGTGAAGAATTGGGTGTTGGGTTTTCTATTGTGTTGTTGATGCTAATTTTATGGTTTGGAGACCTAAATAGTATGTACACCATGTATGTTGATTGATAAGCCAAGTTGGACAAATTATAATTGTTCATAATGTATTAATGTAGTTTTAGGAGAAATAATGCTCAACTCATGAATTGGTAATGGTGTATTTTATTGGGGATGGATTAATTGGGTAATATTAGAAGTGTTCAAATAACTAAGTGTGGGGTGCTTGAATAGGCATGTGTAAAATAGTTAGATAAAGAATCTAAATATAGGAGTATGAGGTATTTGCACGAAAAATGGTCAATTGTGATTTCTCAAGGATGGCGAAGTCTGAGTAGCCTTCCAATGACTAACGGTTTACAAATTTTTTTGGCTATCTTATTTGTGTAGGATCATGGCCAAAATAGAGCTCGACATGGTGCTAGCTCATCTAGGCAACCAACTTATGACGAGTCTAGGTTTGCGTGTAAAGAAACAGAGAATGCATTTCACATTAAAGCAAACAAGAAGTGGCTCCAAGAGGTAGAAGTTGACAGGATAGCTATTCACTCGGAGAAGCCGGAAATTTATGATGAGATTCAGAGGCGCGGGATGGAGTTCCTCTTTGACTCACCTCCTAAGGTGAACAAGATGCTTGTCCGGGAATTCTATGCCAATGCTCCTTATGCTATGGTCAGAGAAGTTTTCGTCAGAGGTAAGCGGGTCAATGCTCATATTCCTACTATTCTGCAAGTACTTCGACTGCCATTGCATACTAGTGATGTCGACTATTACCATGATAGGCCTGGTGTCACATGGGACATGCTAATAGAGGCCTTATGTGTAGACGACATCCCGGTGTGGATTAGAAATCAGACTCTACACTCTAACTGCTTTACACACACATCCAAATGTTGGTTCTCCATAATTTGCAACCGTATCTTGCCCTTGAGTAACACCACGGATGTTAACTTTAATAGGGCTGTTTTGACTTGGTGTTTTGTAACACATCGGGATGTTGGTATCGCCCGAGTAATTAGTGATGAGATGGTATTGAGGGGATCCCTCACTGCCAAGGGTTTTTATTACCCATCTCTTGTCACTACGTTGTGTCTCCTCAACCACACCCCAGTAATTGATGCTGACAGTGAGCTACTACCAAAAGCTCCATTTAGAGCTGCTACTATCCGGGTTGGACGAGACACAACCCCAATTGACTTGGATGAGGAGGACGATCCTGTACCGGTTGCCCGGGCCAGGCACTCCACGGATTCAGCCGGACCTTCCAGGCCTGCTTCTCGTGGAGCAAGTATGTCTAGGTCCGAGTCCACACGACCTATGCTAAGGTCCATGGAGGAGGAGGTTGCTGATCTGCGCACCTCCATTGATGGCTTGCACACACGGCTAGATACCATGTCTATAAGGCAAGCCCGGTCAGAAAACATGTTTATGGCATGGTTCAGAGCACTAGGACGAGCATGTCATGTCGACCTATCCACCGTCTTCAACTCCGAGTGAGTCTCAGGTAAGTTCTCTTGCCCCTCTTGTGCTTTAATATTTTATGTCATGAGGACATGACATATTTTTAAGTGTGGGGTGGGTGACTTATCTTGTACATGATGTATATATTAGTTGTAGTAGTAATATCAAATAATAAAAACACAAAAAAATAATCATAAAAGTTTAAAAAAAATCAAAAATAATATGAGTAGAGGACTCTTCCTGATGACGGACTATTTAGGACAAGTACTCTTGAGGGAAGTAGTCCAAGTAGGAATTTTTGTTTCTTTTATTTTCTTTTTATAGGTAGTGTATCATCCCCCCCCTTGGTTTTTCTTTTGACCACGGTTCTTTTTCAAGGGTTTTTATTTGAATCGGGTTAGGTAGAGTTTTTTTAGGATTAGAGGTAAAAGGGCAACATGTAACCCCGAATATGCACATTAGCAAAAGAGTAAATTGAACATGAGAACGTATCTTCTAAGCTTGACTGTAGAATCTCAATATGCCTTAAATTGCACAATAATGCTTGCTTGAACATCGATAGGACTTTGTAGATAAACTGGATTCCAAATGAGTTGCATGCCATGCGTGTGTGAGGTTTTTACTTACATTATATGTGTACATGATGCCTAGAACTTGCCCTGTGTGTTTTCAAAGCGAAATAGAAGTTGTTCGGTTGTAGAAAGGATAGAGGCATTTCTTTATGTAACCCCATATACCAATAGACATGAATTCACCCATACATTATATCTTAGTTAACCCCTTTGAGCTTAAAGCCTATTCTTTGATTACCCTTGAATGTTCTTCAAATTATTATATTATTCTACTTTACCTCCTAGAAGCACTTGTATTGTAATGAATATGCAAAAGTTTAAGTGTGGGGTGAAGGGAAATTGAAAAGGGAAAATCAAGAATGAATGGTAGAAAATAGTGAGCTGGCCAAAATAATGTAAATGTATTGCAAAGCAATGAAAAAAAAATATTCCGAGAAAAAGAGCTATATTGAATAAAATTTTAGTAAGGCCAGTTACATCAATAAAAAAAAAGTGGGGGTTAAAAATTAAAGAAAGGTGAAGGTATGTTTATGGGAGACATAAGGAAGTAAACAAAAAGGGAAGTTGTGAAAAAGAAAAAAAAAGTGCTTAGGGGGGCTAGTCACTACAACCAAAAGTATCCTACCCGTACCATAGCCTACATTACAACCCTTAAAGACCTCTTGATCTATGATTGAATAACTCGATTAGTGGAGTATTACACTAGGGGCAAGCCTATGGTGTGTCTGTATTCATATGAATGTTCTTTGTTGAGAATGAGTGAATTTTTCCGATATTTATAAATTCCATGTATTTGAATTGTTAATGTGTGGGAACTTCTCTCAATACATTTTGTGAGGGCATGTAATTCAAGAGGAAGAAAGTGAATTTGCAAGTTTTTGGTAATAAGTAGAGTAATGAATAATGTGCAGGCATGAGAGTTTGCGGTTAGGTAAAGATTGTGCATATCTTAGGTTGTTCATGTATAATAGCTTTTGTGACATATTTTGGGGGAAACAAATTCTTGTTAATTGGCCTAAAGTGTGATTAAAGATTGCTCGAGGACGAGCAAAGGTTTAAGTGTGGGGTATTGATAATAGGTGAATTTGACTATAATTATACCCTAAATAATCACACTTTGTTATGGTATTTATGTTGTTTATGAGGACAAAATGCTTTGATTAATGTTTGTTTGTGTGTTATAGGTACATGTGATGCAATGGATGCTAAGAAGAGCATTTTAAAGTCATATGTGGATGAAAAGGCCAAGAAAAGATCTAAGGAGAAAAGAGCTGGAAGAAGCAGTCAAAAATACGCAGCACTGTTCATCCGCGGTCGCGGATGAACCGCGAAAAAAGAGTCATTCTAAAGTTTGACTGTTCGCGGTTGGCTCACGGCCGCGAACGAACCGCAGAAGCCGGCGCCCAGTTCTCCTAATTGGATTCGAATTTAGTTTTTAAGCCCTAAAAACCTCTATATAAACTCCTAGTTTGCCCCACAGAGGCATGTTGTCTTTAATTCATTACTTTTGCAAGATATTTAGTAAGCGAGAATCATCTCAAACTCCTTCTTTTTATTTTAATCAAGTATTTCTTTATGATTTCAATTATTATTCTTGTTTCTTCAAGCATGAGTAGCTAAATTCTTTTCTAAGGTTTTGATGGAACCTATTGAGTGATGAACTTATCATTTATGTGATTACAAATTGTGACTTAGATTTCTATTTGTTCAACTTCGTTCTTGTTGTAGTTAATTGGTCGACGTCCCAATTAGCGGTGCCTATTTAGTGTGCATAACTTGGAAAAGAGTGCATATTTAGGTTTATTGTTGAACAACACCACACCTAGGTTATTAGAGGAATCTATAACTTTAGGCGTAAAGACGGGGTTAGGAATAACGAAGTCTTGGGTGCAATCTTAAGTGAACTATTTAAATTAAAGCTAGCTAGGGTAGCTCGGGAGAGTGCACTAGTAAATTATTGTAATTGCTCGGGAGAGGGTTACGATACACATAGCGTTCATGATTGATAGAATATATTAACAATTTGTATGAGCATAACGATAAGGGATTCCATCAATAGGGAAATCAATACCTTAGTCCTTCTCATAATATTCTTTTTACTCTACATTCAATTCTTTCTTTCAAGAATTCTTCATTATTGCAAAAGTAGATATTAGAAAATCACACAAATATATATTCAAAGTTTGGGAACTTGATTCGGAAGTACTTTTGGGGTTGTGATAGTTGTAATTGGTAGGTTAATTCTCTGTGGGATCGATCTTGGACTTATTAGACCAAGTTATATTGACTACGACCGTTGCTTGGACGAGAATCAAGGTTTGGTCCTCTCTTGATGCTAAATAATATACCAAGTGTTGGAAAACCGTACAAGTCCTCAAGACCTAGGGAACTATACAATTTGTGTATTAGGTGGACAATGGGACGTGACACTTAGTCGTGTCGAGGGAACGGCTATGCGCGAATACACTACTTCTTAGTGTGTCGCTGCTTCCGAGGTCAAGGCCTATGCCAAGGGGAGATGTGTGCAAATAGTTATTTCTCGGGGTGTCGCTTGAGAGGCCAAAGCCTAATGCACCGCGGGCGTGGCCATGGCATGGCACAAGGCATCGCTCGAGAGGCCAAATCCTATGCCAAAGGCATGGCAGGACATGGCAGGCCATGGCCATGGCACGGGTTCGTACGTGGCAGGCCATGTCAGTGCATGGCCATGGGACGGGTTCGGACGTGGCAGGCCATGGCCATGGCACGGGTCAGAACGTGGCAGGCCATGGCCATGATAATGGCACGGGTCAGGCCTTGGCATTGCATGGCCATGGCACGGGTCAGGACATGGCAGGTCATGGCCATGGCACGGGTCAGGACGTGGCAGGCCATGGCAGTGCATGGCCATGGCATGAGTCAAGACATGGCAGGGCATGGCAGTGCATGGCCATGGCAGTGCATAGCCATGGCACGGGTCTGGACGTGGCAGGCCTTGGCCATGGCACTGGTCAGGACATGGTAGGCCGTGATAGGCCATGAAAGTGCATGGCCAAGGCATGGGTCAGGACGTGGCAGGCCATGGCGCGCAGTGCATGGCTGTGCATGGCCATAGCACGGGTCAGGCCATGGCACGGATCAAGACGTGTCTCCACGCCGCTCCATGCCGCTTAATGTCTAGTGCTAGCCAAATGCTTAGCAACATTCAAGCGCAATGATGGTAGTGGTCGTTGGTGGCGGTGATGGAAAGTAGCGGTGGTTTGCGGTAGCGACCGGCGACGTTTGGTAGACGCTTGGTGGTTGGCGCCGGCGGTTTTAAGTCGGAATGACTTATAGTGGTTGCGACAATGGAATTTACTCATGATTAATGGTGGTTAGCCATCCATATGGTTTTACGAAAATATTGTGTATTTTACCTATTTTTTATCTAGTTTTTATTAATTTTTATGCTTTTTTGTAATTTTAAATAGTTTTTATGTTAGTTTTATATAATAATAATTACTCTTTTATGTGTAATATTATATTACTAGATGTATTGGAAATTCTTTCCATTATTGTTCATATTTTTATAATAATTTTCCTATTTTTTACTATTTTTCCATGTATTTTTCATTTTATAATAAAAATAAAAATAAAAAAATATTTTTTTTTGTAAAAAATATCATTTACAATGCTATTTGGTGTTGTACAACTCAATTATGATTCTCTGGACAAGGCATGTCTACTCCTGAAACTTGGGAATTTTTTTTAAGCATATATAAGGGGGGTAGAGGTGTTGAAAGGCACCTCAGGTGCCGGCTGCCAGGCAGTGCGGGCACGCTTGGGCGACGCTGTCATGGGGTGTGGGCATAGGGGGGATGCATGGCTTGTCCGTGCTACATCGTCGAAGTTCACAATCCACGGTGGCAAGTACTCGTGTGGGCTCGTAGCATGCCTGGGGGTGGCACCGCTCGTGGCAAACGTTGACTTTTGGAAACAAAAGGTGGAGCATCATGCAAGTAGCACCTCAAGGTGCCGTGCGCATGGGGCAAAGCTTAGTAAGTGCCGATTGCCAATAGATATTGCGGGCAAAATCAGGAGGTGACAACGCTCGTGGCGGCAAATGGCTTTTAGCAACGGAACGGCAAAGTAACGTGCGAGTAGCACCGCAAGGGGCGAAGTGCATGGGGCGAAGCTTACTAAGTTGCCGATTGCCATCGGTTGTTGCGGGTTGTGTCTGGCATTACATCACTCATGGCGGCTGATGGGTTTTAGCAATGGAACGGCAAAGCAACATGCTAGTAGCACCGCAAGTGGCGAAGTGCATGGGGCGAAGCTTACTAAGTTGCCGATTGCCATCGGTTGTTGTGGGTTATATCTGTAAGCCCTCCCCACCTCCCGTGACGGCTGATGTCTTTTAGCAATGGAACGGCAAAGCAACATGCTAGTAGAACCGCAATGGGCGAAGTGCATGGGCGAAGTTTACTATGTTGCCAATTGCCATCGGTTGTTGCGGACAACAACTGATGGAGACATCGCTCGTGATGGCTGATGGCTTTTAGCAATAGAATGGAAAAGCAACGTGCAAGTAGCATCGAAAGGGGAGACGTGCATGGGGCGAAGCTTACTAAGTTGCTGATTGCCATCGGTTATTGCTGGTTGTGTCTAGCATCGCTTATGGCACCTGATGGCTTTAGACAATAAACGGTGGAGCATCGTGCAAGTAGCGTCGCAAGACACCGTGCGCATGGGGTGAAGCACAGTAGATGTCGATTGCCATCAGTTGTTGTTTGCAACATCGGGAGGCGACAACGCTCGTGGTGGCTGATGGCTTTTAGCAATGGAACGACAAAGCAACATGCTAGTAGCACCGCAAGGGACAAAGTGCATGGGGAGAAGCTTACTAAGTTGCCGATTGCCATCGGTTGTTGCTGGTTGGGTCTAACATCACCTCGTGGCGACCGATGGCTTTTAGCAATGGAACGGCAAAGCAACGTGCTAGTAGGACCACAAGGGGTGAAGTTCATGGTGTGAAGCTTACTAAGTTGCTGATTGCCATCGGTTGTTGCGGGTTGTGTCTGGCATCACATCACTCATGGCGGCTGATGGCTTTTAGCAATGGAACGGCAAAGCAACAAGCTAGTAGCACCGCAAGTGGCGAAGTGCATGGGGCAAAGCTTACTAAGTTGCCGATTGCCATTGGTTGTTGTGGGTTAGGTCGAAACCCCCCCGCCGCTCGAGACAGCTGATGGCTTTTAGCAATGGAACAACAAAGCAATGTGCTAGTAGCACCGCAAGGGGCGAAGTGCATGTGACGAAGCTTACTAAGTTGCCGATTGCCATTGGTTGTTGCAGGCAACAACTAATGGAGACATCGCTCGTGACGGCTTATGGATTTTAGCAATGGAACGGCAAAGTAACGTGCAAGTAGCACCAAAAGGGGCGAAGTGCATGGGGCGAAGCATACTAATTTGCCAATTGCCATCGGTTGTTGTTGGTTGTGTCTAGCATCGCTCGTGGCAGCTGATAGCTTTAGACAATGAACGGCGGAGCATCGTGCAAGTAGCGTCGCAAGGTGCCGTGAGCATGGGGTGAAGCTCAGTAGATGTTGATTACCATCGGTTGTTGCAGGCAACATCGGAAGGCAGCAACGCTCGTGGCGGCTGATGGCTTTTAGCAATGGAACGACAAAACAACATGCTGGTAGCACCGCAAATGGCAAAGTGCATGGGGCAAAGCTTACTAACTTGCCGATTGCCATCGGTTGTTGCTGGTTGTGTCTAACATCGGGAGGCGATAACGCTTGTGGCGGCTGATGGCGTTTAGAAATGGAACGACAAAGCAACGTGTTAGTAGCACCGCAAGGGACGAAGTGCATGGGGCAAAGCTTACTAAGTTGCCGATTGCCATCGGTTGTTGCAGGCAACATCGGGAGGCAACAACGCTCGTAGCGGCACATGACCTTTAGCAATGGAACGGCAAAGCAACGTGCAAGTAGTACCGCAAGGGGTGAAGTGCATGGGGCGAAGCTTACTAAGTTGCTAATTGCCATCAGTTGTTGCATGCAATAGCGGGAGGCGACAATGCTCGTGGCGGCTGATAGCTTTTAGCAATGGAACGGAAAAGCAATGTGCAAGTAGCACCACAAGGGGCGAAGTGCATGGGGCGAAGCTTACTAAGTTGCTGATTGCCAACGGTTATTGCGGGTTGTGTCTGGCATAACATCGAGAGGCGACATTGCTCGTGACGACTGATGGCTTTTTGCAATGGAACATCAACACATTGCTTCAACCCCCTATTCGTGCTTTGCAGGGCTTGTCTTGGCTTTGTAACGTTGGCATCGACAACAATACATGACTGCGCATCGCATGTTGCGGCTGTTGTTGGCTTGTATCGGTGAGGCAAGTGTACGTGCGACACATGAGTGGTGTTCGGCTTGTGTGGCTAGGTTGGATCCCTGCTTGAGCAGCAACGTCTTAGCCCGTATGCCATCTCAGTCATGGCACAAGCGCAAATTAGGCTTGTTCGGCGTTGGTTTTTTGTGTTGCATACCTAATGCCAATGCATTATCAAGCACAATCGGTTGCCTTTCTCCCCTCATGTTCGACGTGCGGGGTGAACCAAAAGCTGCAGTTGTGTCCCATGTTGTCCTTGATTCGCCTTGCGATTGCTTGGTCCATGACTAGTACGCTCGGACTCTCGGATTCGTAAAACGCAATGGGCACAGGGTCTTCATTGGCTCCTATCTGCCCAAAGAATGCCCCTTATGAATGACGGCCGTGCTCATCTTGGACTTGGCCGTGGCCTTTGGGTCAGCCATGCTCATGCGATGCCGGCGTCAATGAGGAATGCTACCTGGTTGATCCCGCCAGTAGTCATATGCTTGTCTCAAAGATTAAGCCATGCATGTGTAAGTACGAACAAATTCAGACTGTGAAACTGCGAATGGCTCATTAAAGCAGTTGTAGTTTCTTTGATGGTATCTACTACTTGGATAACCGTCGTAATTCTAGAGCTAATACGTGCAACAAACCCGACTTCTAGAAGGGATGCATTTATTAGATAAAAGGTCGACGTGGGCTTTGCCCCTTGCTGCGATGCTTCATGATATCTCGACGGAACGCACGACCATCGTGTCGGTGACCCATCATTCAAATTTCTGCCCTATCAACTTTTGATGGTAGGATAGTGGCCTACTGTTAGTCATTAACAATGTGACTTGACGAGGTCGTGCAGATTCGTGCCAAGGGCTTGTACATTGCCCCTTGGCATGGGTTGTGAAAATGATGTCAAGCAATGTGCAAGACTGGGCGTGTGTCTAAGTTAGTGTTGGACTTAGACAGGTCGGCTGAGGCAAGGTGTCTTGAGTGTTGGCAAGGCAGCCTTGGGTTCGTGGGCTTCGGCATTGGCAGCTATGGCATGGCACTTGACGAAGGAATGCGCAGATCAGTGGGATGACTTAATTTTATAGCAAGGCGTGGCTATGAAATTAAGGGCAAGGCAGGGTCCAAAGTGAAGCAAAGGCTGAAGGCAAAACGTGGGCAATGAAGCTGGAAAAGGTAGTATGCAAGTCCAGTGGTGCAAGGCATATGATGCAAGTTGGAGACATGTGCAAAGCACATGAGGAGTTGACTTCTACAGATTAGGACAAGGACATTTCGTGGATAGAGTTTGAATTTGAATTCAAACTGAAATGTTAGCTTGTTTGTAGGAAAGTCAAAAACTGCCCCAACTGTTCCCTTTGTAAACTGCCACAGGCAACCCCCTTTATGTATGTAATTTCGTTTGGCTATGGTAAGTAGCATATGTGAAGCATCCAAACCGAGTCCTTTGTAATTATGCAAGAGTAATAAAGGTTGGGTGATTTTTACCCGTAATTCTGTGTGTGTTCTTTACGGTTGGCTAAAGTCTGAAACTTTCAAGTATCAGACTATTGTGTGCGAAAAGTAGGCTGAGTAGCAGTGTGATTTGCTACTGCCGTGCAGTGTCAATCTTTGCAAAAAATTGGCCTTGTAAGAACTGGTATCATAACTTTGGTCGTGATAAGTGGCCATGGCTAGTGGAACTTCAGAGTTGCGTGATCGTGTGCTGCGACTGGAAGGGCTGATCGGTATGACTGATGATCCTTTAGACTTGGTAGATCTAATTACTGAGATTTACCGTCTAAAGGATGGAATAGTTGAGTTCCGTGATGAGATCCAACAAACTTGTGAGGCTGCGGAAGGCAAAGTTGTCGATCTAAAGAAAGAGATCAAAACTTTGAATGCCGAAATTACTGTTCCTCGACGGGCATTGGCCGCTCCAGGCCAAGTGAGTGAAGAACGTTCGAAAGTGAAGATCCCTGATCCTAAGGCGTTTGGTGGAGAGGTAGTGCAAAAGAATTGGAGAACGTTTTGTGGGATATGGAGTAGTACTTTGCTGCTGCCAAAGTTCTGGACGGAGAAAAGGTCACTATTACAAGCATGTACCTCACTGCATATGCTAAATTGTGGTGGAGAACTCGCATGGAGGATGATTAAAGTGTGGGCAGACCCAAGATTGTTACGTGGGCGAAACTTTGGAAGGAAATGAAGGACCAATTCTTGCCTAGTAATGCATCTTGGCTTGCTAGGGATCGCTTGAAACGTCTAAGGCAGACTAGATCTATTCGTGATTATATTAAGGAATTCACTTCCTTAATGCTGGATATTTAGAACATGTCGGAGGATGATAAATTGCATAACTTTATTTCTGGAATGCAAGCATGGGCGCAAAACGAACTTAGGAGACAGAATGAGAAAGATCTCCCAAGTGTGATTGCTGCAGCGGATTCTTTGGTGGATTATCGCAGTACCTGTAGTCTTTCTGATATTCCTTCTACTTCAAAACCTAAGAAAAGGGTGGAGAAGAAAGGGGAATGGAGGAACGAATTCCGACAAGAAGTTATGGAAAAGGGAAAGAATGTGGCTGATGGAAATGCTAAAAATAAAGGCATCGCGAACAAAAAGAGCAATGATTGCTAGATGTATGGAGAATCTCATCTTGCCAAACATTGTCCAAATCGGGAGCGGGTTAATGCTTTGCTCGCTACGGAAAAGAAAGGGGATGTAGAAGGCCAGGAAATTGCTGATGCCTTGGTGAATCCTTTGCAATTGATGAATGTTATCTCGTTGGTTAATGCCACAAGCAGCGAGAGTAACCCTCATTCTTTGCTGATGCACATCAAAATGACAATTGGGGACAAGGGTGTGATAGCTATGGTGGATACTGGCGCTACGTACATCTTTGCTTCGTCCAGTTTGGTGCATAAGTATGGTTTGAGTGTATCGAAGTGTCCCTCTTACATGAAAATAGTGAATTCTAAAGTGCAAGCCATTGTGGGTATGGCTTACAACGTTCCAATGTCTTGTAGGAATTGGAAAGGGAAGGTAAATTTGATGGTGATCCCATTAGAGGATTTTGAGATCATCCTTGGAATTGACTTTCTGCGGAAGCATCGTTTCGTCATAGTGCCTCACTTGGTGTCACGACCCGGATTATACCCCATCATCGGGATGGTGATGGCGCCTAGTCGTGGTAGCTAGGCAAGCCAATTTATTCAATATTATCCTATGCATTTCATCAATTTTATACTCATACTTAATAACAAGAGAAATAATTACTCAATTTAATAAATGCAGAAGTCTTTCTAAATAGAGATGAATAATACTAAGGTAAAACACTGATAAAATCCTCTACCCAAGATGTGGAGTCACCAACTCACGAACTACTAAAGAATACTACACATAATGGTCTGAAAGAAAATAATAAATATCTGTCTGTCTCGGAACAATGAGACCACAACAAATAACATAAGTAAATAGAAGAGACGCAGGGCCTACGGACGCCTGCAAGCTACCTCGGTCACGAAATGCTCAAAACTCTCACGAGTACCCTACTGCTGCTATTGCTCCTGCTCGAAACCTAGACCTATGCAAAAACGCACAGAAGTGCAGTATCAGCACAATTCGACCCCATGTGCTGGTAAGTGACTGGCCTATCCCGGTGAAGTAGTGACAAGCCTAGGACCAAACACTCACATAAACCTGCGCAGTTCTATATATGTACATACCACAAAACAACATGATTATCAAGTAACAAAATTAACAAAGAAGCATCATACTGGGGGAAACACAATCAACAACATATATTAAATCAGTAAAGATAAATCAGAGTATGATAAAAATAGATGTTATCAAAACAAGGAAATTTCAAATAGTTGCATGGCATCACCCTTCGTGCTTTTACTCTCATCCTCACATCCATGGCACGGCATGATCCTTCGTGCATGGTTCAAATAACAACGGCACAGAATGTTCTTTCGTGCATAATCAATATCACAAGGCAAGGCATGATCCTTCGTGCATAATTAATAACAAGGCACGACATTACCCTTCGTGCATAATCAATAAAATAAGGCACGACATGATCCTTCGTGCATAATCAATAAAATAAGGCACGACATTACCCTTCATGCATAATCAATAAAATAAGGCATGGCATGATCCTTCGTGCATAATCAATAAAACAAGGGCATTACCCTGCGTGCATAATCAATAAATAAGGCATGACATGATCCTTCGTGCATAATCAATAAACAAGGCACGACATCACCCTTCGTGCATTATCATTCTTCCTCACCCAAATAACAATCATAGTTAAGGGAAAAAAATGAAACAATTAACATGAACCGTCCTGACAAGGGACACAATAATCATCACAGTAAAGTCTCGGCAAGGGAAACAATAATCAACTTCACAATAAAGTCCCAGCAAGGAAAAACAATAATCAACTCCACAACCCGGCAAGGGTTCAAGATTATATCTTAAAAACATCCCATAATATATGTCAACAAATGACTCACGGTCATGCTAGACGCCAGTATATGGATGCTCGTCACCACAACCCATACACCACACTCGATCACATAGCAATTAGCATATTAATCCTATTCCCTCAAGCTAGGATAGATCAAACACTTACCTCTAAGCCTTGAAGTCCAATTATCCTTCAAGTATAGCTTTACCTCGAATTTCAGCTTACAACTCGCTCGAATCTAATCACAATTGGTTCAATTACATTAATAAATACTATACAAATTGGTTTTGATGCTTAAAAATGGTTTTCTCAAAGTTTAACCCAAAATTTCCCAAAAAGCCCCTGGTTCCACTTGGTCGGAACTTGGGGTCCGGACCAAAATCTAGTTACCCATTCCCTCACGAGTTCAATTATATGATTTGTTTCGAAATCGGACCTCAAATCGAGGTCTAATTCCCCAATTCATGAAAAACCTAGGTTCTACCCAAAAATAAGAATTTCTACCATGAAAACCTTTGATTTCTCTTGAAAAACATGTTTAATGATGTTAGGGAGTGGAAAAATTAAGTAAAAAGTGACTTACAAGTGTTTTGGAGTGATTTTTCTCTTGGAGAATCGTGTGGGGTGTGTTGGGTTTTGAAAGAATGAAGAAAAGAGGTGTAAAATTCGTTTAAGTATCAGATTACACATCTGCGGTTATGGGAATTGCGAACGTTTGTTCGCAATTGCGAACATAGCAGGTTTTGAACTGTTACTCTCGCATTTGCGAGAAAAAGTTCGCATTTGCGAACTCTGGCCCAAGTCTGCTAGCCTCGCATTTGTGAGATGTTTATCGCATTTGCGAATTTGAGGCTTCCTGTGCAGGATCGCATTTGCGACCCATTGTTCGTATTTGCGAACCCAGGCCATCTGAGGGCCATTTCGCATTTGCGACTAATTGTTCGCTTTCGCGAACTTAGCATGATCCTGGAACTCTTCGCAATTGCGAGTATTTCTTCGCAATTGCGAAGATATCAGCTGGGGCAAAATACCAGCTGTGTTATTTTTCAGAATTTGCTCTAACGGCCTATCAAATATTTACCTGAGCTCTCGGGCTCCAAACAAAACATGCACACAACTTCAAATTCATGTTAAGAACTTGCTCGTGAGATCAAATCGCCAATATAACATCGTTTTCATCAAATCAAGCCTCAAGTTCATGACTATATTTCTTTAATTTCATAAACTTTCAAATTTTGGAACTCAAGGTTCAAAACACATCAAACAACATCCAAATGTTGTCAAACTTTGCAGAAAGCACTTATATAATATTTAAGACTTGTACCGGGCGTTTGAACAAAAATACAAGCCCAATACCATGGTCGTTTAATCCATCTTCATTTCATAATTTCAGGAAAAATAATTTAACTGAAAAATTCATATCTTGGGCTCTAGGCCTCAGAATTCGACTCCGGACGCATGCCTCAGTCCCATATTTTCCTACGGACCTTCTGGAACCGTCCAATCTCGGGTCAGGGTCAGTTTACCAAAAATGTTGACCAAAGTCAACTATGTCAATATTAATATCAATTTTCTTCAAATTTTTCATAAAATGCACATAATCTAGCACAAAATCTTTCCGGCGACCGCTCGATACAGCTGATGGCTTTTTGCAAAGGAATGGAAAAGCAACGTGCTAGTAGCACCGCAAGGGGCGAAGTGCATGGGACGAAGCTTACTAAGTTGCCGATTGCCATCGGTTGTTGCGAGCAACAACCGATAGAGATATCGCTCGTGACGGCTGATGTATTTTAGCAATGGAACGGCAAAGCAACATGCAAGTAGCACCGAAAGGGGCGAAGTGCATGGGGCAAAGCTTACTAAGTTGCCGATTGCCATCGGTGGTTGCTGGTTGTGTCAAGCATCGCTCGTGGCAGCTGATGGCTTTAGACAATGAACGGTGGAGCGTCGTGCAAGTAGCGCCGCAAGGAGCCATGCGCATAGGGTGAAGCTCAGTAGATGTTGATTGCCATCGGTTATTGCGGACAACATCGAGAGGCAGCAACGCTCGTGGCGGCTGATGGATTTTAGCAATGGAACGACAAAACAATGTGCTAGTAGCACCGGAAGGGGCAAACTGCATGGGGCGAAGCTTACTAAGTTGCCGATTGCCATCGATTGTTGCTGGTTGTGTCTAACATCGGGAGGCGATAACGCTTGTGGCGACTAATGGCTTTTAGCAATGGAACGGAAAAGCAACGTGTTAGTAACATCGCAAGGGACGAAGTGCATGGGGCAAAGCTTACTAAGTTGCCGATTGCCATCGGTTGTTGTGGGCAAAATAGGTAGGCCACAACGCTCGTGGCGTCTCATGTCTTTTAGCAATGGAACAACAAAGTAACGTGCAAGTAGCACCGCAAGGGGTGAAGCTTACTAAGTTGCCAATTACCATTGGTTGTTTCGGGCAACAGCGGGAGGTGACAACGCTCGTGGCGGCTGATGGCTTTTAGCAATGGAACGGCAAAGCAATGTGCAAGTAGCACCGCAAGGGGCGAAGTGCGTGGGACGAATCTTACTAAGTTGTCGATTGCCATCAGTTGTTGTGGGTTGTGTCTGGCATAACATCGGGAGGCAACATTGCTCGTGATGACTGATGGCTTTTTGCAATGGAACAACAATGCATCATGCAAGTAGCACCAAAAGGTGTCGTGCGCATGGGGCAAAGCTCAGTAAATTGCCGATTGCCATTGGTTGTTGCGGGTTGTGTCTGGCATTGCTTCAACCCTATATTCATGATTTGCGGGGCTTGTCTTGGATTTGCAACGTTGGCATCGGAAACAACACATGGTTGTGCGTCGCATGTTGGGGCTGTTATTGGCTTGTATCAGTGAGGCAAGTGTACGTGCGGCACATGAGTGGTGTTCGGCTTGTGTGGCTAGGTTGGATCCCTGCTTGAGCAGCGACTTCTTAGCCCGCATTCCATCTCAGTCATGGCACAAACGCAAATTAGGCTTGTTCGACGTCGGTTTTTTATGTTGCATACCTAATGCTAAGGCATTATCAAGCACAATCGGTTGTCTTTCGTCCCTCACGTTCGACGTGCGGGGTGAACCAAAGGGTGCAGTTGTGTCCCAAGTTATCCTTGCTTCGCCTTGCGATGGCTTGGTCCATGACTAGTATGCTCGGAATCTCGGATTCGGTAAACGCAATGGGCATGGCGTCTTCATTGGCTCCTATCTACCCAAAGAATGCCCCTTACGAATGACGGCCATGCTCGTCTTGGACTTGGCCGTGCCCTTTGGGTCAGCCATGCTCATGCGATACTGGCATCAATGAGGAATGCTACCTGGTTGATCCTGGCAGTAGTCATATGCTAGTCTCAAAGATAAAGCCATGCATGTGTAAGTATGAACAAATTCAGACTGTGAAACTATGAATGGCTCATTAAATTAGTTATAGTTTGTTTGATGGTATCTACTACTCGGATAACCGTAGTAATTATAGAGGTAATACGTGCAACAAACCCCGACTTCTAGAAGTGATGCATTTATTAGATAAAAGGTCGACGCGGGCTTTGCCTATTGCTACGATGATTCATGATAACTCGACGGATCGCACGGCCATCGTGCCGGCGATGCATTATTCAAATTTCTGCCCTATCAACTTTCGATGGTAGGATAGTGGCCTACTGTTAGGACCCCTACTTTTGAACATCGGGAGTGGTGCGACTGTGGCAAGGATTTGGGCATGATGGCCTTGCCAATGGCCTACGTGCGGGCGGAACGATCATGCGGACAACAGGCTGTTATGAGCAAGTTTTGGCCAAGACCTTGGCATGGGCAAGGCGTGGTTGGAAAAGACTTGAGAAGGCAACATGGTTGAAGTTGGGCGGCATGGCATGGCATGCGCGCCAAAAACCAGTCGGATGGCACGGTTGTGTTGTGACAGCTAAGTGTGGGCTAAGATAAATCAAAATGGGAATGCGGAATGATGGTGATGACTTTCAATAGCCAAGGCAAGGCTATGTGAAGGAAAACACAAGCAATGGCATAAGGTAAATGAAGGTTGGCACAAACCAGGCAGGAACAAGGCCAAAGCAGTGCTTGGGCGGCAGCGGCGCCGGGCGTGTGCGGGAAAACTGTGGCAGCGGTTGCGGGTGAGACATTAGTGTAGAGCAATGTACAAGCGATCTAAGACATGGCATAGAGCATGCCTTTGGCGAGATTCAGCTGTCCAAGTGAGGGAAGCACATGCAATGCACATGGAAAGCGGTTGGCGGTTACCTTGTTTTTAGGCCATGATCTCCCATGATCTGCCATGACTAGATAATGCTTGTATTATTTGTCATTTCGTGATTATCGTGGCCTAAGTAGTTGGGGATGTCAACTACAAGTTAGGAACAAGATTTAATCTTAGTCGGACAAGTGTAAAAGCTGTAGGCAATGTGTGTCATGTGCTGCCAAGTCTTAAGGCTGCCTATATGTTATAAATAGGGACTTTGTGACTTATGCAGAAGTAGTGTATAATTTCGTGTGAGAAATTATAGTGGGAAACAAGAAAGAAACGTGAGGGTTTCTAGTGTTTCAAAAGGGGCTAAGGCTGGGCATTGGGCAGGTCTTAGTGTTGGCCAAGAACGACTTGTGTTCTTGCCAAAAGTGAGGGTCCTTTGTATATTTTCAATATTAATGCAAAGGTTGGGAAATTGTTCCCGCATATGCTGGTGTTATTAAATTCCTGTTTTGTTGCCTAAGTTTTGTTTGTGGCCAAACTTGTTGCCGTATGAAAATTGGCCAAAGGTTGTAAAGGAAAGGCTGAGTCAAGCAGCGGACTTGACTGCCGCATGGGTGTGGTTTCTGGTTGATCAAAAATGCCCCCGTGACAACTGGTATCAGAGCCAGGTTGGCCAAAAAGGTCAGAGCAGGTTCGTGGTAGTGGCAAAACAATCAGTGGCAGATTACGTCGGAAGTTTTGAGAACATGGCTGTTGGCACAAATGCGGAACTGCGTCAAAGAATTGAGCTGTTGGAAGCAGTAGCTGGGAAGGCTCTTGATGTAGAAGGAGATTCTTCTATTATTTCTGGAATGGTGCGGATGTAGGGGGATTGTACAGTGAGACACGAGACAGCGCTGGTAGAAATGGCCTTGGTACGCCAAAAGAAAGAAGAACTACGCGAGGAAGTGGCTGATCTTCGAAGGGCATTGCAAAATTTTGCCCCTAGAAATGATGAGCGCACTAAGTTGAGGATTCCGGAGCCAAAGGCTTATGGTGGTGCGAGAAGTGCCAAGGAACTGGAAAATTTCTTGTGGGATATGGAATAGTAATTCCAGGCTGCACGTGTGCCGATGATAAAAAAGTGGTAATCACACCAATGTATTTGATGGACGATGCAAAGGTGTGGTGGCATGCACGAGTTGCAGAAGGGGAAAGTGCTGGATTGCCCAAGATCGGAACTTGGGAGATGCTGAAAAAGGAATTAAAATCCCAATTCCTTCCTACAAATTCGTCGTGGATGGCACGAGATGGTCTGCGTCGCTTGAAACAGAGTGGCACAGTGAGGCAGTATGTCAAGGAATTTTCATCCTTGATGTTGAATGTAAGTAATATGGCAGAGGAAGATAAGCTGCATTACTTCATGAGTGGCTTGAAGGGCTGGGCACAGTTGGAGTTGAGGAGGCAGAATGTGCAAAGCCTCTCGACTGCCATTGCAGCGTCAGATGCGTTGGCGGACCTGATATAGTTGATGAACCTACTCAATATTTGCATTCGAAGTTAGATCGGAAGGAATAAGCAAGGGAATGGAAGAGAAACGGGAAGGGCCAAGCTTCTGAAGAGGAAGAACTTGCCAAAAATGTGAGACATGAAATTCACAAGGGCAAGGAAAGGAACAGCAAGTTCAAAGGCTATTACACTTGTGGTGGATCGCACTTGAAGAAGGACTGTTCGGTGCAGGCTACGGTAAATGCGATATTAGCTGCGGAGAAACAGGAACAAGTGGCGGAAGTAAATGCCCTAATGGCAAATGTGAAGGGAGCACCTGGTGGGGTATTTGTCAACAACCCTTTGGGGTTGATTATTTGAGTTGGCTCGACGAGGACATTGATTTCAAAGGGTGCGGGTGGTTTGTTAGGACCTCGACTTTTGAACATCGCGCGTGGTGCGGCTGTGGCAAGGATTTGGGCGTGATGGCCCTGCCAATGGCTTACGTGCGGGCGGAACGTTCATGCGGGCAACGGGCTTTTATGAGCAAGTATTAGCCAAGACCTTGGCATGGGCAAGGCGTGGTTGGCAAAGGCTTGATAAGGCAACATGGTTGAAGTTGGGCGGCATGGCATGGCATGCGCGCCAAAAACCAGTCAGATGACACGGTTGGGTTGCGACAACTAAGTGTGGGCTAAGATAAATCAAAGGGGGAATGCGGAATGATGGTGATGGCTTTCATTAGCCAAGGCAAGGCTATGTGAAGGAAAATACAAGCGATGGCACAAGGGAAATGAAGGTTGGCACAAACAAGTCATGAACAAAGCCAAAGCAGTTCTTGGGCGGCAGCGGCGCCGGGCGTGTGCGGGAAAACTGTGGCAGCGGGTTGCGGGCGAGACATTGGTGCGGAGCAATGTCCAAGCGAGCTAAAGGATAGAACAGAGCACGCCTTAGGTGAGATTCAGCTGGCCAAGTGAGGGAAGCACATGCAATGCACATGGAAAGCGGTTGGCGGTTACCTTATTTTTAGGCCATGATCTCCCATGATCTGTCATGACTAGATAATGCTTGTATTATGTGTCATTTCGTGATTATTGTGGCCTAAGTAGTTGGGGATGTTAACTACAAGTTAGGAACAAGATTTAATCTTAGCCGGACAAGTGTAAAAGCTGTAGGCAATGTGTCATGTGCTGCCAAGTCTTAAGGCTGCCTATATACTATAAATAGGGCCTTTGTGACTAAGGCAGAAGTAGAGTATAATTTCGTACGAGAAATTATAGTGGGAAACAAGAAAGAAACGTGAGGGTTTCTAGTGTTTCAAAAGGGGCTAAGGCCGGGAATTGGGCATGTCTTAGTGTTGGCCAAGAACGACTTGTGTTCTTGCCAAAAGTGAGGGCCCTTTGTATATTTTCAATATTAATGCAAAGGTTGGGAAATTGTTCCCGTATATGCTGGTGTTATTAAATTCCTATTTTTTTGCCTAAGTTTTGTTTGGGGCCAAACTTGTTGCCGTGTGAAAATTGGCCAAAGGCTGTAAAGGAAAGGTTGAGTCAAGCAACAGACTTGACTACCGTGCGGGTGTCGTTTCTGCTTGATCAAAAATGCCCCCGTGACACCTACCATGGTGGTGATGGGTGACGGATAATTAGGGTTCGATTCTAAAGAGGTAGCCTGAGAAAGGGCTACCACATCCAAGGAAGGCAGCAGACGCGCGAATTACCCAATCCTGACACGGGGAGGTAGTGACAATAAATAACAATACCGGGCTCTACGAATCTGGTAATTGGAATGAGTACAATCTAAATCCCTTAATGAGGATCCATTGGAGGGAAAGTCTGGTGCGAGAAGCTGCGGTAATTCCAGCTCCAATAGCATATATTTAAGTTGTTGCAGTTAAAAAGCTCGTAGTTGGACTTTGGGATGAGCCGGCCGGTCCACCTTAGGTGTGCACAAGTCATCTCGTCCCTTCTGCCGGCGATGCACTCCTGGCCTTAATTGGCCTGGTCCGTGCCTCCGACGCTATTACTTTGAAGAAATTAGAGTGCTCAAATCAAGCCTACGCTCTGTATACATTAGCATGGGATAACATTATAGGATTTCGGTCCTATTACGTTGGCCTTCGGGATCAGAGTATTGATTAACATGGATAGTTGGAGGCATTCGTATTTCATAGTCAGAGGTGAAATTCTTGGATTTATGAAAGACGAACAACTTTGAAAGCATTTGCCAAGGATGTCTACGTTAATCAAGAACGAAAGTTGGGGGCTCAAAGATGATCAGATACCATCCTAGTCTCAACCATAAACGATGCCGAACAGGGATCGGCGGATGTTGCTTTTATGACTCCGTCGACACCTTATGAGAAATCAAAGTTTTTGGGTTCCGGGGGTAGTATGGTCGCAAGGCTGAAACATAAAGGAATTGACGAAGGGCACCACCAGGAGTGGAGCCTGCGGCTTAATTTGACTCAAGACGGGGAAACTTACCAGGTCCAGACATAGTAAGGATTGATAGACTGAGAGCTCTTTCTTGATTCTATGGGTGGTGGTGCATGGCCGTTCCTAGTTGGTGGAGTGATTTGTCTGGTTAATTCCATTCACGAACGAGACCTCAGCCTGCTAACAAGATATGCGGAGGTATCCCTTCGCGACCATCTTCTTAGAGGGACTACGGCCTTTTAGGCCGCGGAAGTTTGAGGCAATAATAGGTCTATGATGCCCTTAGATGTTCTGGGCTGCACGCACGCTACACTGATGTATTCAAAGAGTTTATAGCCTTGGCCGACAGGCCCGGGTAATCTTTGAAATTTCATCGTGATAGGGATAGATCATTGCAATTGTTGGTCTTCAATGAGGAATTCCTAGTAAGCGTAAGTCATCAGCTCGCGTTGACTACGTCCCTACCCATTGTACACATCGCCCGTCGCTCCTACCGATTGAATGATCCGGTGAAATGTTCCGATCGCGGGGACGTGGGCGGTTCGTTGCCCGCAACGTAATGAGAAGTCCATTGAACC
The DNA here is from genome assembly GCA_032618575.1 of Nicotiana noctiflora. NCBI lineage: Eukaryota > Viridiplantae > Streptophyta > Magnoliopsida > Solanales > Solanaceae > Nicotiana > Nicotiana noctiflora. Next base: position 73,223 of record JASVEL010002527.1, read on the forward strand.
TTATCATTTATAGGACGGAGAAGTCATAACAAGGTCTCCGTAGGTGAACCTGCGGAAGGATCATTGTCAAAACCTACAAAGAAGAACGACCCGTGGACCTGTTTAAACATTGGAGAGCAGCGTGGTCAGGGTGCTTCGGCCTCCATCAGCAAGGATCCCTTCTATCCCTAGCGCGTGTGCTTGCGTGCGTGTCGGGTGATTAACCAACCCCGACGCGGAAAACGTCAAGGAATACTAAGTTGAAAGCCTGCCCCTCGCGCCCCCGTTCGCGGCGCACACGGGGGAACTTGTGCTTCTTTTGAATCACAAATGACTCTCAGCAAAGGATATCTCGGCTCTCGCATCGATGAAGAACGTAGCAAAATGCGATACTTGGTGCTTATTGCAGAATCCCGTGAACCATCGAGTCTTTGAATGCAAGTTGCCCCTGAAGCCATCAGGCTGAGGGCACGTCTGCTTGGGCGTCACACATCGCATCGCCCCCACACAACGCGTAATTCTCATGGTCGAGGCAGTGTCGTGGGGAGGATACTGGCCTCTTGTGTGCCTCGAGCGTGCGATTGGCCTAAATGCAAGTCCACGACGATGGACGTCACGACAAGTGGTGGTTGAAACGCAACTCTTGTAATGTCGTGGCTCCAACGCGTCGCACATTTGGGCTCCCTGACCCTTATCGCGCTTAGGCGCTCCGACCGCGACCCCAGGTCAGGCGGGACTACCCGCTAAGTTTAAGCATATCAATAAGTGGAGGAAAAGAAATTTACAAGGATTCCCCTAGTAATGGCGAGCGAACCGGGAACATCCCAGCCTTAGAATCGGGCGGCTCCGCCGTCCGAATGTAGTCTAGAGAAGCGTCCTCAACGGCGGACCAGGACCAAGTCCCCAAAAAGGGGGCACCAAAGAGGGTGAGAGCCCCGTCGTGCCCGGACCCTATCACACCACGAGGTGCTGTCTACGAGTCGGGTTGTTTGGGAATGCAGCCCAAATTGGGCGGTGAATTCCGTCTAAGGCTAAATACGGGCGAGAGATCGATAGTTAACAAGTACCGCGAGGGAAAAATGAAAATGACTTTGAAAAGAGAGTCAAAAAGTGCTTGAAATTGTCGGAAGGAAGCGGATGGGGGCCTGCGATGCACTCCGGTCGAATGTGGAACGGTGTTGAGCTGGTCCGCTGATCAACTCGGGATATGGACCAGCATGGATTGGGGGGAGGCCAAAGCTCGGGCTTTTGATACGCTCGTGGAATGCTGTCTCCTTGATTGTGGTAGGCAGCGTGCGCCTCTACCGTGCTTCGACATCTGCGCGCTCCGGACCCTGGCCTGTAGGCTCCCCATTCGACCCTTCTTGAAACACGAACCAAGGAGTCTAACATGTGTGCGAGTCAATGGACAAGTAAACCTGTAAGGCGTAAGGAAGCTGATTGGTGGGATCCCCCTAAGGGGTGTACCGCCGACCGACCTTGATCTTCTGTGAAGGGTTCGAGCATGAGCATACCTGTCGGGACCCGAAAGATGGTGAACTATGGCTTAGCGAGGCGAAGCCAGAGGAAACTCTGGTGGAGGCCCGCAGTGATACTGACGTGCAAATCGTTCGTCTGACTTGGGTATAGGGGCGAAAGACTAATCGAACCGTCTAGTAGCTAGTTCCCTCCAAAGTTTCCCTCAGGATAGCTGGAGCTCACGTGCGAGTTCTATCGGGTAAAGCTAATGATTAGAGGTATCGGCGGCGCAATGCCCTCGACCTATTCTCAAACATTAAATAGGTAGGACGGTGCGACTA
>JASVEL010002527.1:80000-85000 GCA_032618575.1 Nicotiana noctiflora
GCACCGCAAGGGGTGAAGTGCATGGTGCAAAGCTTACTAAGTTGGTGATTGCCATCGGTTGTTGCAGGTTGTGTCTGGCATCACATCACTCATGGCGGCTGATGGCTTTTAGCAATGGAACGACAAAGCAACATGCTAGTAGCACCGCAAGTGGCGAAGTGCATGGGGCAAAGCTTACTAAGTTGTCGATTGCCATCAGTTGTTGTGGGTTAGGTCGGAAACCCCCCTACCGCTCGAGACGGTTGATGGATTTTAGCAATGGAACGACAAAGCAACGTGCTAGTAGCACCGCAAGGGGCAAAGTGCATGGGACAAAGCTTACTAAGTTGCCGATTGCCATCGGTTGTTGCGGGCAACAACAGATGGAGACATCGCTCGTGACGGCTGATGGCTTTTAGCAATGGAATGGAAAAGCAATGTGCAAGTAGCACCAAAAGGGGTGAAGTGCATGGGGCGAAGCTTACTAAGTTGCCGATTTCCATCAGTTGTTGCTGGTTATGTCTAGCATCACTCGTGGCAGCTGATGGCTTTAAACAATGAACGACGTAGCGTCGCGGAAGTAGCGCCGCAAGGCATTATGCGCATGGGGTGAAGATTAGTAGATGTCGATTGCCATCGGTTATTGTAGGCAACATCGGGAGGCAGCAACGCTCATGATGGCTGATGGCTTTTAGCAATAGAACGGCAAAGCAACGTGCTAGTAGCACTGCAAGGGGCAAACTGCATGGGGCAAAGCTTACTAAGTTGCCGATTGCCATCGGTTGTTGCTGGTTGTGTCTAACATCGGGAGGCAACAATGCTCGTGGCAGCTGATGGCTTTTAGCAATGGAACGACAAAGCAACGTGTTAGTAGCACCGCAAGGGACGAAGAGCATGGGACGAAGCTTACTAAGTTGCCGATTGCCATCGTTTATTGCGGGCAACATCAGGAGGCGACAACGCTCGTGGCGGCTCATGGATTTTAGCAATGGAACGGCAAAGCAATGTGCAAGTAGCACTTCAAGGGGAGAAGTGCATGGGGTTAAGCTTACTAAGTTGCCAATTGCCATTGGTTGTTGCGGGCAATAGTGGGAGGCGACAATGCTCGTGGCGGCTGATGGATTTTAGCAATGGAACGACAAAGCAATGTGCAAGTAGCACCGCAAGGGGCGAAGTGCATGGGGCGAATCTTACTAAGTTGGCGATTACCATCGGTTGTTGCAGGTTGTATCTGGCAAATATTGGGAGGCAACATTGCTTGTGACGACTGATGGCTTTTTGCAATGGAACAGCAACGCATCGTGCAAGTAGCGTCGAAAGGTGCCGTGCGCATGGGCAAAGCTCAATAAATTGCCGATTGCCATCGGTTGTTGCGGTTTGTGTCTGGCATTGCTTCAACCCCTATTCTTTATTTGTGGGGGCTGTCTTGGCTTTACTACGTTGGCATCAGCAACAACACATGGATGCGCGTCGCGTGTTGGGGCTGTTGTTGGGTTGTATCGGTGAGGAAAGTGTACATGCGGTACATGAGTGGTGTTCGGCTTGTGTGGCTAGGTTGGATTCCTTCTTGAGCAGCGACGTCTTAGCCCTCATGCCATCTCAGTCATGGCACAAGCGCAAATTAGGCTTGTTCGGCATCGGTTTTTTGTGTTGCATACCTAATGCCAAGGCATTATCAAGCACAATCGGTTGCCTTTCGCCCATCACATTCAACGTGCAGGGTGAACCAAAAGCTGCAGTTGTGTCCCAAGTTGTCTTTGCTTAGCCTTGCGATGGCTTGGTCCATGACTAGTATGCTCGGACTCTCGAATTCCATAAACGCAATGGGCACGGGGTCTTCATTGGCTACTATCTGCCCAAAGAATGCCCCTTACGAATGACGGTCATACTCGTCTTGGACTTGGCCGTGCCCTTTGGGTTAGCCATGCTCATGGGATGCTGGCGTCAATAAGGAATGCTACCTGGTTAATCCTGCCAGTAGCCTTATGCTTGTCTCAAAGATTAAGCGATGCATGTGTAAGTATGAACAAATTTAGACTGTGAAACTACGAATGGCTCATTAAATCAGTTATAGTTTGTTTGATGGTATCTACTACTCGGATAGCCATAGTAATTCGAGAGCTAATACGTGTAACAAACCCCAACATCTGGAAGGGATGCATTTATTAGATAAAAGGTTGACACGGGCTTTGCCCGTTACTGCGATGATTCATGATAACTCGACGGTTCGCACGACCATCGTGCCGGCGACGCATCATTCAAATTTTTGCCCTATCAACTTTCGATGGTAGGATAGTGGCCTACTGTTAGACCTCCATCATTGGAGCTCAACTTGACAACGGGAGTGTTGTCATGAGGCAGCGAGAGTGTTGCAAATGAGGGGTGCGCGAGTAGCACCAAAGTCAAAAAAGGAAAACGGGAAAGTGATGCTAAGGCTTTGAACGGATCCAAGGCAGCTTAGCAAGGGCTTGACAATGAGTTGTGGGCTAAGGGTGAAACTTGACTATGGAAAAGGCATCAAGCCAGGAGGTAGTGATGCCAATGCAAGGCAAAAACGGATAGGCAAAGGCAAGCAAATGTGCAACGGGAAGGCAGTGCGCGAACAGATTTGGCATGGTGCTAAGTTGCGGCAAATGGGCCAAGTCGTAGGCGACGACAAAGGCAAATTGGGGCACAATGCAGCTGGAGGTAATGGCATTGGTGCCTAGTCCAAGACAAGGCACGAAATTGGGCAGCAACAATGGAATGGACCAAGTCAAAGGCGGTTACTGGCACATGCTGTGCACATGGGCAGTGGTTGAGCTTTGTCCTATTGTGTTGGCACGAGTTAGCACGTTTTTGGGGGCCATGATCCCATTTACTTTAGCATGATTTACATGATGCTAGTAGTTGGGGGTGTCAACTACACTAATATAAAGTAGTAGGTTAGTGGGCAAGTGTTGTGGCCTAAAATGGGGCAACTGTTGTAAACATGGGGCTGTTTCATGAATTATAAATGGGCAGCACCCTTTCCTTTTGTGGCAGACGAGAGAAATGAGTGTGAGAGAACACTTACGAGTTAAAAACATGTGTGGAGTGCATGTTTTGATTTAGGAAGAGTCCTAAGTCGTGTTTTCAAGAGTAGAAACACTAAGGCTAAGAGTAGTCTTGTGAGGGTCAAGAGTGATCTTCATTTCTGTACACGGATGTACTTCGAGATGACTTTCTTTGTAAGCTCGAGTTAAATACAAAGTTGGGAAAAGAGTTTCCTGTAAATTGTGTCTTGTGTTCACGTTTTCATTCTGTCCCTTCACTTATATTTTCGTTGCCTAAGTTCATTATAAGCTTACTACATTGGAACGCTTCATAAATAATCAAAGTTCAAAGTTGCTAAAATTTTGGCCGAGTGTTGGAGCAGGCTGAAGTCAAGGCGAGTCTTGGCTGCCGCGCGGGCTATTTTTGTGAGACATAAAATGTGCTTGTGACAATTGGTATCAGAGTAGAACAGGTTCGTGGTGGAGACACGACGTGTAGTGGTTGATTTCATGGTCTTGTTCGAGAACATGGATGGTGGTAACGATGAACTTGGGGAAAGGCTAACGAAATTGGAAGAATTTGAGGGAAATGTTTTGGAAGGGGAAGAGCTTCAATCTTTCGTAAATAGACTTGCATTTCTTGAGGCACAAATGTCAAGGAGGGGGGAGAACACAGATTTGAAGGCACAAAGAGAGAAGATGGCTGCATTGGAGATACTAAACAGTGACAAGCAATCTGTTGGAGTCAATGCAATTGTAGCCAAGGAGAGAGGTCAAGGGGCAGTGCTTGTCAACCCCTTAGGACTCATATGTTAAGTTGACCTCGACGAGGACGTCGAGTTTCAAAGAGTGTGGGTGGTTTGTTAGACATCCGACATTGGAGCTTGACTTGACAACGGGAGTGTTGTCATGAGGCAGCAAGAGTGTTGCAAACGAGGGGTGCGCGAGTAGCACCAAAGTCAAAAAAGGAAAACGGGCAAGTGATGGCTAAGGCTCTGAACGCATCCGAGGCAGCTTAGCAAGGGCTTGACAATGAGTTGCGGGTTAAGGGTGTCACTTGACTATGGCAAAGGCATCAAGGCAAGAGGTAGTGATGCCAATGCAAGGCAAAAACGGATAGGCAAAGGCAAGCAAATGTGCAATGGGAAGGCAGTGCGTGGACAGATTTGGCATGGTGCTAAGTTGCGAAAAAACGGCCAAGTCGTGGGTGACGGCAAAGGAAAATTGGGGCAAAATGAAGCTGGAGGTAATGGCATTGGTGCCTGGTCCAAGCCAAGGAACGAAATTGGGCAGCAACAATGGAATGGACCAAGTCAAAGGCGGTTACAGGCACATGCTGTGCACATGGGCAGCGGTTGAGCTTTGTCCTATCATGCTGGCAGGAGTTAGCACGTTTTTTGGGGCCATGATCCCATTTACATTAGCATGATTTACATGATCCTAGTAGTTGAGGGTGTCAACTACACTAAAGTAAAGTAGTGGGTTAGTGGGTAAGTGTTGTGGCCTAAAATGGGGCAACTGTTGTAAACATGGGGCTGTTTCATGAATTATAAATGGGCAGCACCCTTTCCTTTTGTGGAAGATGAGAGAAATGAGTGTTGTCATGAGGTAGCGAGAGTTTTTCAAACGAGGGGTGCGCGAGTAGCACTAAAGTCAAAATAGGAAAATGGGCAAGTGCTGGCTCCGACTTTGAACGGATCCGACGCAGCTTAGAAAGGGCTTGACAATGAGTTGCAGGCTAAGGGTGACACTTGATTATAGGAAAGACATCAAAGTAGGAGGCAGTGATGCTAATGCAATGCAAAAACGGATAGGCAAAGGCAAGCAAATGTGCAACGGGAAGGCAGTGCGCGGACATATTTGGCATGGTGCTAAGTTGCGGAAAAAGGGACAAGTCGTGGGCAACGGCAAGCAAATTGGGGCACAATGCAGCTGGAGGAAATGGCATTGGTGCCTGGTCCAAGCCAAGGCACGAAATTGGGCAGCAACAATGGAATGGACCAAGTC
>JASVEL010002527.1:87500-95000 GCA_032618575.1 Nicotiana noctiflora
CATCGAGTCTTTGAACGCAAGTTGCGCTCGAAGCCATTAGCCAGAGGGCACGTCTGCCTAGGCATCATGCATTGCGTCCCCCCCGCAAACCATGCCGTTCTCATGGTCACAGGGGTGTCGTGGGGAGGATACTGGCCTCCCGTGTGCCTCGAGCGTGCGGTTGGCCTAAATGCAAGTCCACTGCAACGGACGTCACAATAAGTGGTGGTTGAAACTCTACTCTCGTAATGTCGTGGCACTAACCCGTCGCACATTTGGGCTCCCTGACCCTTATCGCGCTTAAGTGCTCCGACCGCGACCCTAGGTCAGGCGGGACTACCCGCTGAGTTTAAGCATATCAATAAGTAGAGTAAAAGAAACTTACAAGGATTCCCCTAGTAACGGCGAGCGAACTGGGAACAACCCAGCGTTATAATTGGACGGCTCTGCCGTCAGATTTGTAGTCTGGAGAAGCGTCCTCAGCGGCGGACCGGGCCCAAGTCCCCTAGAAGGGGGAGTCAGAGAGGGTGAGAGCCCCGTTATGCCTGGACCCTATCGCACCAGGAGGCGCTATCTACGATTCGGGTTGTTTAGGAATGTAGCCCAAATCAGGCGGTGAATTCCGTCCAAGGCTAAATACGGGCGGGAGACCGATAGAGCACAAGTACTTCAAGGGAAAGATGAAAAGGACTTTGAAAATAGAGTGAAAAAGTGCTTGAAATTGTCGGGAGGGAAGCGGATGCGGGCCGACAATGTGCTCCGGTCGGATAGGGAACGGTGTTAAGCCGGTCCGTCGATCGACTCGGGGTGTAGACCAGTATGGATTGGGGGGGGGGGGGGGGGGGGCCCAGGCTTTTGATTTGCTCGTGGAATGCCATCTACTTGATTGTGGTAGGTAGTGCCTCTGGTATGCTTCGGTATCTGCGCGCTCCAGACACTGACATGTGGGCAAGTAAACCCGTAAGGCGTAAGGAAGCTGATTGGTGGGATACCCCTGAGGGGTGCACCACCGACCGACCTTGATCTTCTATGAAGGGTTCGAGTGTGAGCATACCTGTCGGAACCCCAAAGATGGTGAACTATGCCTGAGCGGGGCGAAGCCAGAGGAAACTCTAGTGGAGGCCCGCAGCGATACTGGCGTGCAAATCGTTCGTCTGACTTGGGTATAGGGTCGAACGACTAATCCAACCATCTACTAGCTGGTTCCCTCCGAAGTTTCCCTCAGGATAGCTGGAGCTTGCGTGCGAGTTCTATCGGGTAAAGCCAATGATTAGAGGCATCGGGGCGCAACGCCCTCAACCTATTCTCAAACTTTAAATAGGTAGGACGGTGCGACTGCTTTGTTGAGCCACGCCATGGAATCAAGAGCTCCAATTGGGCCATTTTTGGTAAGCAAAACTGGCGATGCGGGATGAACCGGAAGCCGGGTTACGGTGCCAAACTGTGCGCTAACCTAGATCCCACAAAGGGTATTGGTCGATTGAGACAGCAGGACGGTGGTCATGGAAGTCGAAATCTGCTAAGTAGTGTGTAAAAACTCACCTTCTGAATCAACAAGCCCCGAAAATGGATTGCGCTTAAGCGCGTGACCTACACCCGACCGTCGGGGCAAGTGCCAGGCCCCAATGAGTAGGAGGGCGCATCGGTCGCTGCAAAACCTTGGGCGTGAGCCTGGGTGGAGCGGCCGTCGGTGCAGATCTTGGTGGTAGTAGCAAATATTCAAATGAGAACTTTAAAGGCCGAAGAGGGGAAAGGTTCCATGTGAACGACACTTGCACATGGGTTACTCGATCCTAAGGGTCGGGGGAACCCCGATAGATAGCGCGTTTCACGCGTACTCCGAAAGAGAATCGGGTTAAAATTCCTGAACTGGGACGCGGTGGTTGACGGCAACATTAATAAGTCTGGAGACGTCGGCCGGGGCCTCGGGAAGAGTTATCTTTTCTGTTTAACAGCCTGCCCACCCTGGAAATGACTCAGTCGGAGGTAGGGTCCAGCGGCTGGAAGAGCACCGCACGTCGCGTGGTGTTCGGTGAGCCCCCGGTGGCCCTTGAAAATTCGGGGGAAAGAGTGTCGTCCACGCCAGATCGTACTCATAACCGCATCAAGTCTTCAAGGTGAACAACCTCTGGTTGATGGAACAATGTAGGCAAGGGAAGTCGGCAAAATGGATCTGTAACATCGGGAAAAGAATTGGCTCTGACGGCTAGGCATGGGGGTCCCAATCCTAAACCCGTCGGCTATCGGCGGACTGCTCGAGCTACTTTCGCGGCGAGAGCGGGTCGCCGCGTGCCGGCTGGGGGACAGACTGGGAATGGTTCCTTTGGGGGCCTTCCCTGGGTGTCGAACAGCCAACTCAGAACTGGTACGGACAAGGGGAATCCAAGGGGGCGCCAGAGAGGGTGAGAGCCCCGTTGTGCCCGGACCATGTCGCACCACGAGGCGCTATCTACGAGTTGGGTTGTTTGGGAATGCAGCCCAAATTGGGCGGTGAATTCCGTCCAAGGATAAATACGGGCGAGAGACCGATAGCGAACAAGTACCGCGAGGGAAAGATGAAAAGGACTTTGAAAAGAGAGTCAAAAATTGCTTGAAATTGTTGGGAGGGAAGCGGATGGGGGGACGATGCACTCCGGTCGGATGTGGAACGGTGTTGAGCCGGTCTGCCGATCGACTCGGGGAGTGGACCAGCGTGGATTGGGGGGGGGGGCAGCCAAAGCCTGGCTTTTGATATGCTCATGGAATGGAGTCTCCTTGATGGTGGTAGGCAGCGCGTGCCTCTAGGCTCCCTATTCGACCCGTCTTGAAACACGGACCAAGGAGTCTGACATATGTGCGAGTCAATGGGTTACTCGATCCTAAGGGTCGGGGGAGCCCCGATACATAGCGCGTTTCACGCGTACTCCGAAAGAGAATCGGGTTAAAATTCCTGAACTGGGACGCGGCGGTTGACGGCAATGTTAGGAAGTCCGGAGACGTCGGCGGGGGCCTCGGGAAGTGTTATCTTTTCTGTTTAACAGCATGCCCACCCTAGAAACGACTCAGTCGAGGGTAGGGTCCAGCGACTGGAAGAGCACTGCACGTCGCGTGGTATCCGGTGCGCCCCTTGAAAATTCGGAGGACCGAGTGCCATCCACGCCCAGTCGTACTCATAACCGCATTAGGTCTCCAAGGTGAACAACCTCTAGTCGGTGGAACAATGTAGTAAAGGGAAGTCTGCAAAATGGATCCGTAACATAGGGAAAAGGATTGGCTCTGGGACTGGGCACGGGGGTCCCAGTCCTGAACCCGTCGGCTGTCGGCAGACTACTCGACCTATTTTCGCGGCGAAAGCGGGTCGCCGCATGCCGGCCGGGGGATGGACTGGGAATGGTTCCTTCGGGGGCCTTCCCTCGGCGTCGAATAGCGAACTCAGAACTTGTATGGACAAGGGGAATCCGACTGTTTAATTAAAACAAAACATTGCGATGGTCCCTGCGGATGTTTATGCAATGTGATTTCTGCCCAGTACTCTAAATGTCAAAGTGAAGAAATTCAACCAAACGCGGGTAAATGGCGGGAGTACCTATGACTCTAATAAGTTAGCCAAATGCCTCGTCATCTAGTTAGTGACGCGCATGAATAGATTAACGAGATTCCCACTGTCCCTGTCTACTATCCAGCGAAACCACAACCAAGGGAACGGGCTTGGCAGAATCAGCGGGGAAAGAAGACCCTTTTGAGCTTGACTCTAGTCCGACTTTGTATAGTGACTTGAGAGGTGTAGTATAAGTGGGAGCCAAAAGGCGAAAGTGAAATACCACTACTTTTAACGTTATTTTACTTATTTCGTGAATCGAAAGCGGGGCACTGCCCCTCTTTTTGGATCCAAGGCTTGCCTGCAGGTCGATTCAGGTGGAAGACAATGTTAGGTCGGGAGTTTGGCTGGGGCGGCAGCTCTGTTAAAAGATAATGCAGGTGTCCTAAGATGATCTCAACGAGAACGGAAATCTCGTGTGGAACAAAAGGGTAAAGCTCGTTTGATTCTGATTTCCAGTACGAATACGAACTTTGAAAGCGTGGCCTAACAATCCTTTAGATCTTCGAAATTTGAAGCTAGAGGTGTCAGAAAAGTTACTACAGGGATAACTGGCTTGTGGCAGCCAATCGTTCATAGCGACGTTGCTTTTTTATCCTTTGATGCCGACTCTTCATATCATTGTGAAGCATAATTCTCCAAGTGTTGGATTGTTCACCCACCAATAGGGAACGTGAGCTGGATTTAGACCGTCGTGATATAGGTTAGTTTTACCCTACTGATGACTGTATCGCAATAGTAATTCAACCTAGTACGAGAGAAACTGTTGATTCGCATAATTGTTCATCGCGCTTGGATGAAAAGCCAGTGGCGCGAAGCTACCTTGCGCTGGATTATGACTGAACGCCTCTAAGTCAGAATCCGGGCTAGAAGCGATGCATGCATCTACCTTCCGCTTGCCGACCCACAGTAGGGGCCTTTAGCTCCAAGGGAACGTGTCGTTGGCAAATTCATCGCGGTGGAAGAGCTGCGGTGGCCGCCTTGAAGTACAATTTCCATCGAGCGGCATGTAGAATCCTTTGCAGATGACTTAAATACGCGATGGGGTATAGTAAGTGGCAGAGTGGGCTTACGGCCACGATCCACTAAGATTCAGCCCTTTGTCGCTCCGATTCGTCCCTCCCCCTCCAATCCAATCAATTTCTAACTTTTCCGAAAAGAGGTTTGGTCCTCTCTTGATGCTAAATAATATACTTAGTGTTGGAAAACCGTACAAGTCCTCAACACCTTGGGACCTATACAATTTGTGTATTAGTTGGACAATATGACCTAACACTTAGTCGTGTCGAGGGAAAGACTATGTGCGAATACACTACTTCTCAGTATGTCGCTTCTTCTGAGGTCGAGGCCTATGCCAAGGGGCGATGTGTGCAAATAGTTGATTCTCGGGGTATCGCTTGAGAGGCCAAAGCCTAATGCAGCGCGGGCGTGGCCATGGCATGTCACAAGGCATCGCTCGAGAGGCCAAATCCTATGCCAAAGGCATGGCAGGACATGGCAGGCCATGGCCATGGCACGGGTTCGGAAGTGGCAGGCCATGGCACGGGTTCGGACATGGCAGGCCATGGCAACCATGGCCATGGCACATGTTCGGATGTTGCAGGCCATGGCCATGGCACGGGTCAGAACGTGGCAGGGCATGGCAGTGCATGGCCATGGCACGGGGCAGGCCGTGGCAGGCCATGACGGTGCAAGGCCATGGCACGGGTCAGGACGTGGCAGGCCTTAGCCATGGCACTGGTCAGGACATGGCAGGCCGTGACAGGCCATGACAGTGCATGGCCATGGCACGGGTTAGGATATGGCAGGCCATGGCCATGGCACGAGTTAGGACGTGGCAGGCCATGGCAGTGCATGGCCATGGCACGGGTCAGGACGTGTCTCCACGCCGCTCAATGTCTAGTGCTAGCCAAATGCTTAGCAACATGTCAAGCGCAATGATGGTAGTGGTCGTTGGTGGTGGTGATGGAAAGTTGCGATGGTTTGTGGTAGCGACCGGCGACGGTTGGTGGACGCTTGGTGGTTGGCACCAGCGGTTTTAAGTCGGAATCACTTATAGCGGTTGCGACAATGGAATTTACTCATGATTAATTGTGGTTGGTCATCCATATGATTTTATAAAAATATTATGTATTTTACCTATTTTTTATCTAGTTTTTATTAATTTTTATGCTTTTTTGTAATTTTAAATAGTTTTATGTTAGTTTTATATAAAAATAATTACTCTTTTATGTGTAATATTATATTACTAGATGTATTGGAAATTGTTTCCATTATTTTTCATATTTTTATAATAAGTTTCCTATTTTTTACTATTTTTCCATGTATTTTTCGGCAACGGATATCTCGGCTCTTGCATTAATGAAGAACGTAGCGAAATGCGATACTTGGTGTGAATTGCAGAATCTCGTGAACCATCGAGTCTTTGAACGCATGTTGCGCCCAAAGCCATCAGGCTGAGGGCACGTCTGCCTGGGCGTCACGCATCGCGTCGCCCCCATACACCGCGCCATTCTCATGGTCGGGGCGGTGTCGTGGGGAGGATACTGGCCTCCCGTGTGCCTCGAGCATGCGGTTGGCCTAAATGCATGTCCACGGCGACGGACGTCACGACAAGTGGTGGTTGAAACTCAATTCTCGTAATGTCGTGGCTCCAACCCGTCGCACATTTGGGCTCCCTGACCCTTATCGCGCTTAGGCGCTCCGACCGCGACCCCAGGTCAGGCGGGACTACCCACTGAGTTTAAGCATATCAATAAGTGGAGGAAAAGAAACTTACAATGATTACCCTAGTAACGGTAAGCAAACCGGGAATAGCCCAGCCTTAGAATCAGGTTGTTTAGGAATGAAGCCAAAATCAGGCGGTGAATTCTGTCCAAGGCTAAATACGGGAGAGAGACTGATATCAAACAAGTACCGTGAGGGAAAGATGAAAAAGACTTTGAAAAGAGAGTCAAAAAGTGCTTGAAATTGTCGGGAGGGAAGCGGATGAAGGCCGGCGATGCGCTCTGGTCGGATGTGGAACGGTGTTGAGCCGGTTCGCCGATCGACTCGGGGTATGGACCAGTATTGATTGGGAGGGAGGCCAAAGCCAGTGCTTTTGGTCCGCTCATGGAACGCCGTCTCCTTGATTGTGGTAGGCAGCGCGCGCCTCTGGCGTGCTTCGGCATCTGCACGCTCCGGACGCTGTCCTGTGGGCTCCCCATTCGACCCGTCTTGAAACACGGACCAAGGAGTCTGACATGTGTGCGAGTCAACGGGCAAGTAAACCCGTAAGGCGTAAGGAAGCTGATTGGTGGGATCCCCCCGAGGGTGCACCGCCGACCGACCTTGATCTTCTGTGAAGGGTTCGAGTGTGAGCATACCTGTCGGGACCCGAAAGATGGTGAACTGTGCCTGAGCGGGGTAAAGCAGAGGAAACTCTAGTGGAGGCCCGTAATGATACTGATGTGTAAATCATTCGTCTGACTTGGGTATAGGGGCAAAAGACTAATCAAACCATCTAGTAGCTGGTTCCCTCCGATGTTTCCCTCAGGATAGCTGGAGCTCGCGTGCGAGTTCTATCGGGTAAAGCCAATGATTAGAGGCATCGGGGGCGCAACGCCCTCAACTTATTCTCAAACTTTAAATAGGTAGGACAGTGCGGATGCCTTGTTAAGCCGCGCCACGGAATCAAGATCTCCAAGTGGGCCATTTTTGGTAAGCAAAACTGGCGATGGGGGATGAACCGGAAGCCGGGTTACGGTGTCAAACTGTGCACTAACCTAGATCCCACAAAGGGTGTTGGTCAATTAAGATAGCAGGACGGTGGTCATGGAAGTCGAAAATCCGCTAAGGAGTGTGTAACAACTCACTTGCCAAATCAACTAGCCCCAAAAATGGATGGCGCTTAAGCGTGGGACCTATACCCGGCCATCGGGGCAAGTGCCAGGCCCCGATAAGTA
>JASVEL010002527.1:97500-102500 GCA_032618575.1 Nicotiana noctiflora
ACGAGTCAGGACGTGGCAGAACGTGGCAGGTCATGGCCCTGGCACGGGTCAGGACGTGGCAGGGCATGGCAATGCATGGCCATGAAACGAGTCAGGATGTGGCAGGGCATGGCAGTGCATGGCTCGGGCACGGTGCAGGCCGTGGCTGGCCATGGTAGTGCATGGCCATGGAACGGGTTAGGACGTGGCAGGACGTGGTAGGCCTTAGCCATGGCACTAGTCAGGATGTGGCAGGCCGTGACAGGCCATGACAATGCATGGCCATGGCACGGGTCAGGATGTGGCAGGCCATGGCTATGGCACGAGTCAGGATGTGGCAGGCCATGGCAGTGCATGGCGGGTCAGGCCATAGCACGGGTCAGGACGTGTCTCCACGCCGCTCCATGCCGCTCAATGTCTAGTGCTAGCCAAATGCTTAGCAACATGTCAAGCGCAATGATGGTAGTGGTTGTTGGTGGCGGTGAAGGAAAGTAGCGGTGGTTTACGGTAGCGACCGGTGACGGTTGGTGGACGCTTGGTGGTTGGCACCGGCGGTTTTAAGTCGGAATCATTTATAGCGGTTGCGTCAATGGAATTTACTCATGATTAATGGTGGTTGGTCATCCATATGGTTTTATAAAAATATTATGTATTTTACCTATTTTTATCTAGTTTTTATTATTTTTTATGCTTTTTTTGTAATTTTAAATAGTTTTTATGTTAGTTTTATATAAAAATAATTACTATTGTATGTGTAGTATTATATTACTAGATGTATTGGAAATTCTTTCAATTATTTTCCATATTTTTATAATACTTTTCTTATTTTTTACTATTTTTTCATGTATTTTTCGTTTTATAATAAAAGTAAAAATAAAAAATATTTTTTTTTTGTAAAAAATATCATTTACAATGTTTAAAAGTCATTTGTGAATATATTAGCTAAGTTGTACTTTGGTTTGTGCTATTTGGTGTTGTACAACTCCATTATGATTCTTTGGACAAGGCATGTCTACTCCTGAAACTTGGGTTTTTTTTAAAGCATATATAAGAGGGGAAGAGGTGTTGAAAGGCACCCAGGTTGCCAGGAAGTGCGGGCACGCATGGGCGGCGCTGGCATGGGGCGTGGGCATAGGGGGCATGCGTAGCTTGTCCGTGCTACGTCCCCGAAGTTCACAATCCACGCCGGCAAGTACTCGTGTGGGCTCGTAGCATGCCTGGGGGTGGCACCGCTCGTGGCAAACATTGACTTTTGGCAACAAAAGGTGGAGCATCAGGCAAGTAGCACCTCAAGGTGCCGTGCGCATGGGGCAAATCTTAGTAAGTGCCGATTGCCAATGGATTATGCGGGTAAAATTAGGAGGCCACAAAGCTCGTGGCGGCAAATGACTTTTAGAAATGGAATGGCAAAACAACATGCGAGTAGCACCGCAAGGGGTGAAGTGCATGGTGCGAAGCTTACTAAGTTGCCGATTACCATCGTTTGTTGCAGGAAACAACCGATGGAGACATCGCTCGTGACGACTAATGGCTTTTAGCAATGGAACAACAAAGCAACATGCAAGTAGCACGGAAAGAGGCGAAGTGCATGGGGCGAAGCTTACTAAGTTGCCGATTACCATCAGTTATTGCTGGTTGTGTCTATCATCGCTCATGGCAGCTGATGGCTTTAGACAATAAATGGCTGAGCGTCGTACAGCTAGCGCCGCAAGGCACCGTGCACATGGGGCAAAGCTTAGTAGATGTTGATTGCCATCAGTTGTTGCGGGAAACATCGGAAGGTGACAACGCTCGTGGCGGATGATGGCTTTTTGCAATGGAACGGCAAAGCAACGTGCTAGTAGCACCGCAAGGGGTGAAGTGCATGGTGTGAAGCTTACTAAGTTGTTGATTGCCATCGGTAGTTGCGGGTTGTGTCTGGCATCACATCACTCATGGCGGCTGATGGCTTTCAGCAATGGAACGGCAAAGAAACATGCTAGTAGAACTGCAAGTGGCGAAGCTTACTAAGTTGCCGATTGGCATCGGTTGTTGATGGTTGTGTCTAGCATCGCTCATGGCAGCTGATGGATTTAGACAATAAACGGTGGAGCGTCGTGTAAGTAGCGCCGCAAGGAACCGTGCGCATGGGGCGAAGCTCAGTAGATGTCGATTGCCATCAGTTGTTGCGGGCAACATCGGGTGGCAACAACGCTCGTGGAAGCTGATGGCTTTTAGCAATGGAAGGGCAAAGCAACGTGCTAGTAGCACCGCAAGGGGCAAAGTGCATGGGGCGAAGCTTACTAAGTTTCAGATTGCCAACAATTGTTGCTGGTTGTGTCTAACATCAGGAGGCGACAATGCTCGTGGCGACTGATGTCTTTTAGCAATGGAACGGCAAAGCAACGTGCTAGTAGCACCGCAAGGGGTGAAGTGCATAGTGCGGAGCTTACTAAGTTGCTGATTGCCATCAGTACTTGCGTGTTGTGTCTGGCATCACATCACTCATGGCGGCTGATGGCTTTCAGCAAAGGAACGACAAAGCAACATGCTAGTAGCACCGCAAGTGGCAAAGTGCATGGGGCGAAGCTTGCTAAGTTGCCGATAGCCATCGGTTGTTGTGGGTTTGGTCGGAACCCCCCCTCGAGACGGCTGATGGCTTTTAGAAATGGAATGGTAAAGCAACGTGCAAGTAGCACCGAGATCTAAGGTGCCGATTGCCATCAGTGGTTGCTGTTTGTGTCTAGCATCGCTCGTGGCAACTGATGGCTTTTGAGAATGAGCTGCAGAGCATCGTGCAAGTAGCACCGCAAGGCGCCGTGCGAATGGGGTGAAGCTCAGTAGATGTCGAATGCAATCGGTTGTTGCGGGCAACATCGGAAGGCGGCAACGCTCATGGCGGCTGATGGCTTTTAGCAATAGAACGAAAAAGCAACGTGCTAGTAGCATTGCAAGGGGAAAAGTTCATGGGGCGAAGCTTACTAAGTTGCCGATTGCTATCGGTTGTTGCTTGTTGTGTCAAACATCGGGAGGCGACAACGCTCGTGGCGAATGCAGCTTTTAGCAATGGAACGGCAAAGCAACGTGTTAGTATCACTGCAAGGGACGAAGTGCATGGGGCGAAGCTTACTAAGTTGCCGACTACCATCGGTTGTTGCGGGCAACATCGGGAGGCGACAACGCTCGTGGCGGCTCATGGCTTTTAGCAATGGAACGACAAAGCCACGTGCAAGTAGCACCGCAAGGGGCGAAATGCTTGGGGCGAAGCTTACTAAGTTTCATATTGCCATCGGTTGTTGTGGGCAACAGTGAGAGGTGACAATGCTTGTGGCGGCTGATGGCTTTTAGCAATGGAACGACAAAGCAATGTGCAAGTAGCACCGCAAGGGGTGAAGTGCATGGGGCGAAGCTTACTGAGTTGCCAATTGCCATCGGTTGTTGCGGGTTGTGTCTGGCATAACATCGGGAGGCGACATTGCTCGTGACGGCTGATGGCCTATTATAATGGAACAGTAACGCATTGTGCAAGTAGCACAGAAAGGTGCCGTGCACATGGGGCAAAGCTCAGTAACTTGCCGATTGTGATCGGTTGTTGCGAATTGTGTCTGGCATTGCTTCAACCCTCTATTCGTGCTTTGCGGTGCTTATCTTGGCCTTGCAACAGTTCCATCGACAACAACACATGGTTGCACATCGTGTGTTGGCGTTGTTGTTGGCTTGTATCGGTGAGGCAAGTGTACGTGCGGCACATGAGTGGTGTTCCACTTGTGTGGCTAGGTAGGATCCCTGCTTGAGCAGTGACGTCTTAGCATGCATGCCATCTCAGTCATGGCATAAGCGCAAATTAGGCTTGTTCGGCATCGGTTTTTTGTGTTGCATACCTAATGCCAAGGCATTATCAAGCACAATCGGTTGCCTTTTGCCTATCACGTTCAACGTGCGGAGTGAACCAAAAGGTGCAGTTGTCTCCCAACTTGTCATTGCTTGGCCTTGCGATGGCTTGGTCCATGACTAGTTCGGACTCTCGGATTCGGTAAACACAATGGGCACGGGGTCTTCATTGGCTCCTATCTGCCCAAAGAATGCCCCTTACAAATGACGGTCGTGCTTGTCATGGACTTGGCCGTGCCCTTTGGGTCAGCCATGCTCATGCGATGCCGGCGTCAATGAGGAATGCTACCTTGTTGATCCTGCCAGTAGTCATATTCTTGTCTCAAAGATAAAGCCATGCATGTGTAAGTATGAACAAATTCAGACTGTGAAACTGCGAATGGCTCATTAAATTAGTTATATTTTGTTTAATGGTATCTACTACTCGGATAACCATAGTAATTCTAGAGCTAATAAGTGCAACAAACCCCGACTTCTAGAAGGGATGCATTTATTAGATAAAAGGTCGACACGGGCTTTGCTCGTTGCTGCGATGATTCATGATAACTCGACGGATCGCACAACCATCATGTCGGTGACGCTCATTCAAATTTCTGACCTATCAACTTTCGATGGTAGGATAGTGGCCTACCATGGTGGTGACGAGTGACGGAGAATTAGGGTTCAATTCCGGAGAGGGAGCCTGAGAAACGGCTACCACATCCAAGGAAGGCAGCAGGCGCGCAAATTACCCAATCCTGACACGGGGAGGTAGTGACAATAAATAACAATACCGGGCTCTATGAGTCTGGTAATTGGAATGAGTACAATCTAAATCCCTTAACGAGGATCCATTGGAAGGCAAGTCTGGTGCCAGCAGCTCATAGGTGCACTTTGAGAAGAGTCGGCCGGTCCGCCATAGGTGTGCACCGATCGTTTCGTCCCTTCTGCCGGCGATGCGCTACTGGCCTTAATTGACCGGGTCGTGCATCCGGCGCTGTTACTTTGAAGAAATTAGAGTGCTCAAAGCAAGCCTACGCTCTTTATACATTAGCATGGGATAAAATTATAGGATTTCGGTCCTATTACATTGGCCTTCAGTATCGGATTAATGATTAATAAAGACAGGCGGGGGCATTCGTATTTCATAGTCAGAGGTGAAATTCTTGGAT
>JASVEL010002527.1:107500-135000 GCA_032618575.1 Nicotiana noctiflora
CGTGGCAGGCCTTGGCATGGCACTGGTCAGGACGTGGCAGGCCGTGACAGGCCATGACAGTGCATGGCCATGGCACGGGTCAGGACATGACAGGCCATGGCTATGGCATAAGTTAGGACGTGGCAGTGCATGGCCGTGCATGGCCATGGCACGGGTCAGGCCATGGCACGGGTCAGGACGTGTCTCCAAGCCGCTCCACGCTACTCAATGTCTAGTGCTAGCCAAATGATTAGCAACATGTCAACCGCAATGATGGTAGTGGCCGCTGGTGGTGGTGATGGAAAGTTGCGGTGGTTTCCGGTAGCGACCGACGACGGTTGCTGGACGCTTGGTGGTTGGCGGCCGGCGGTTTTAAGTCGGAATCACTTATAGTAGTTGCGACAATGGAATTTACTCATGATTAATGGTGGTTGGTCATCCATATGGTTTTATAAAAATATTATGTATTTTACCTATTTTTTATCTAGTTTTTATTAATATTTATGCTTTTTTGTAATTTTAAATAGTTTTTATGTTAGTTTTATATAAAAATAATTACTCTTTTATGTGTAATATCATATTAGTAGATGTATTGGAAATGTTTCCATTATTTTCATATTTTTATAATACTTTTCCTATTTTTTACTATTTTTCCAAGTATTTTTTGTTTTATAATAAAAATAAAAATAATTTTGTTTTTGTAAAAAATATCATTTACAATGTTTAAAGTCATTTGTGAATATATTAGCTAAGTTGTACCTTGGTTTGTGCTATTTGGTGTTGCACAACTCCATTATGATTCTCTGGACAAGGCATGTCTACTCCTGAAACTTGGGTTTTTTTAAGCATATATAAGGGGAGTAGAGGTGTTGAAAGGCACCTCAGGTGCCGGCTGCCAGGCAGTGCGGGCACGCATAGGCTACGCTGGCATGGGGCGTAAGCATTGGGGGCATGCATGGCTTGTCCGTGCTACGTCCCCAAAGTTCACAATCCACGTCGGCAAGTACTTGTGTAGGCTCGTAGCATGCCAGGGGGTGGCACCGCTCGTGGCAAACGTTGACATTTGGCAACAAAAGGTGGAGCATCATGCAAGTATCACCTCAAGGTGCCATGCGCATCGGGCAAGCCTTAGCAAGTGGCAATTGCCAATGGATGTTGCAGGAAATATCAGGAGGCAACGACGCTCGTGGCGGCAAATGGCTTTTGGCAATGGAACGACAAAGCAACGTGCGAGTAGCACCGCAAGGGGCGAAGCTTACTAAGTTGCCGATTCCCATCGGTTGTTGCGGGTTGTGTCTGGCATTACATCACTCATGGCGGCTGATGGCTTTTAGCAATGGAACGGCAAAGCATCATGCTAGTAGCACCGCAAGTGGCGAAGTGCATGGGGCGAAGCTTACTAAATTGTCGATTGCCATCGGTTGTTGTGGGTTATGTCTGTAAGCCCCCCCCCACCGCCCGTGACGGCTGATGGCTTTTTGCAATGGAACGGCAAAGCAATGTGCTAGTAGCACCACAAGGGGCGAATTGCATGGGGCGAAGCTTACAAAGTTGCCAATTGCCATCGGTTGTTGCGGGCAACAACTGATGAAGACATCGCTCATGACCGCTGATGTCTTTTAGCAATGGAATGGCAAACCAACATGCCAGTAGCACCGAAATGGGCAAAGTGCTTGGGGCGAAGCTTACTAAGTTACTGATAGCCATCGGTTGTTGCTCGTTGTGTCTAGCATCGCTCGTGGCAGCTTATGGCTTTAGACAATAAATGGCGGAGCACCGTGAAAGTAGCGCCGGAAGGCGCCATGAACATGTGGCGAAGCTCAGTAAATGTCAATTGCCATCAGTTGTTGCGGGCAACATCAGGAGGCAACAACGCTTGTGGCGGCTGATGGCTCTTAGCAATGGAACGGCAAAAAATGTGCTAGTAGCACCTCAAGGGGCAAAGTGCATGGGGCGAAGCTTACTAAGTTGTCGATTGCCAACGGTTGTTGCTGGTTGTGTCTAACATTGGGAGGCAACAATGCTCGTGGCGACTGATGGCTTTTAGCAATGGAACGACAAAGCAACGTGCTAGTAGCACCGCAAGGGGTGAAGTGCATGGTGCAAAGCTTACTAAGTTGCTGATTGCCATTGGTTGTTGCGGGTTGTGTCTGGCATCACATCACTCATGGCGACTGATGGATAACAGCAATGGAACGGCAAAGCAACATGCTAGTAGCACCGCAAGTGGTGAAGTGCATGGGGCAAAGCTTACTAAGTTACCGATTGCCATCGGTTGTTGTGGGTTAGGTCGGAAACCCCCCCCCCCTTCCCCCCACGCCGCTCGAGACAGCTGATGGCTTTTAGCAATGGAACGTCAAAGCAACATGCTAGTAGCACTGCAAGGGGCGAAGTGCATGGGACGAAGCTTACTAAGTTGTTGATTGCCATCGGTTGTTGCGGGCAACAACCGATAGAGACATCGCTCGTGACGGCTGATGGCTTTTAGCAGTAGAACAGCAAAGCAACGTGCAAGTAGAACCGAAAGGGGCGAAGTGCATGGGGCGAAGCTTTCTAAGTTGCCGATTGCCATCAGTGGTTGCTGGTTGTGTCTAGCATCGCTCGTGGCAGCTGATGGTTTTAGACAATGAACGGCGGAGCATTGTGCAAGTAGCGCCGCAAGGCGTCGTGCGCATGGGGTGAAGCTCAGTAGATATCGATTGCCATCGGTTGTTGCGAGAAACATCGGGAGGTGGCAACGCTTGTGGCGGCTGATGGCTCTTAGGAATGGAACGGCAAAGCAACGTGCTAGTAGCACCGCAAGGGGAAAAGTGCATGGGGCGAAGCTTACTAAGTTGCCGATTGCCATCGGTTGTTGCTGGTTGTGGCTAACATCGGGAGGTGACAACGCTCGTGGATACTGATGGCTTTTAGCAATGGAACGACAAAGCAACGTGTTAGTTGCACCGTAAAGGACGAAGTACATGGGGCGAAGCTTAATAAGTTGTCAAATGCCATCAGTTGTTACGGGCAACATTGGGAGGCGACAATGCTCGTGGCGGCTCATGGCGTTTAGCAATGGAACGGCAAAGCAACGTGCAAGTAGCACCGAAAGGGGCAAAGTGCATGGGGTGAAGCTTACTAAGTTACCAATTGCCATCGGTTGTTGCGGGCAACAGCAGGAGGTGACAATGCTCATGGCGGCTGATGGCTTTTAGCAATGGAACGGCAAAACAATGTGCAAGTAGCACCGCAAAGGGTGAAGTGCATGGGGCGAAGTTTACTAAGTTGCCGATTGCCATCAGTTGTTGCAGGTTGTGTCTGACATAACATCGGGAGGCGACATTGCTCATGACGGCTGATGGCTTTTTGCAATGGAACAACAACGCATCGTGCAAGTAGCACCGAAAGGTGCCATACACATGGGGCAAAGCTCAGTAAATTGTTGATTGCCATCAGTTGTTGCGGGTTGTGTCTTGCATTTCATCAACCCCCTATTCGTGCTTAGCGGGGCTCTTCTTGGCTTTGCAATGTTGGCATCAGCAACAACACATGGCTGCGCATCACATGTTGGGGCTGTTGTTGGCTTGTATCGGTGAGGCAAGCGTACGTGTGACACATGAGTGGTGTTCGGCTTGTGTGGCTAGGTTGGATCCCTGCTTGAGCAGCGACGTCTTAGCCCGCATGCCATCTTATTCATGGAACAAGCGCAAAAATGGCTTGTTTAGCATTGGTTTTTTGTGTTGCATACCTAATGCCAAGGCATTATCAAGCACAATCGGTTGCCTTTTCCCCATCACGTTCGACGTGCGGGGTGAACCAAAAGCTGCAGTTATGTCCCAAGTTGTCCTTGCTTCGCCTTGCGATGGCTTGGTCCATGACTAGTATGCTCGGACTCTCGGATTCGGTAAACGTAATGGGCACAAGGTCTTCATTGGCTCCTATCTACCCAAAGAATGCACCTTACGAATGACGGCCATGCTCGTCTTGGACTTGGCCGTGCCCTTTGGGTCAGCCATGCTCATGTGATGCCGGCGTCAGTGAGGAATGCTACTTGGTTGATGCTAGTAGTCATACGCTTTTCTCAAAGATTAAGCTATGCATGTGTAAGTATGAACAAATTCAGACTATGAAACTGCGAATGGCTTATTAAATCAGTTATAGTTTGTTTAATGGTATCTACTACTCGGATAACCATAGTAATTCTAGAGCTAATACGTGCAACAAACCCCGACTTGTGGAAGGGATGCATTTATTAGATAAAAGGTCGATGCGGGCTTTGCCCGTTGCTACGATGATTCATGATAACTCGACGGATCGCACGACCATCGTGCCGGCGACGCATCATTCAAATTTCTGCCCTATCAACTTTCTATGGTAGGATAGTGGCCTACCATGGTGGTGACGGGTGACGGAGAATTAGGGTTCGATTCGGAGAGGGAGCCTGAGAAACGGCTACCACATCCAAGGAAGGCAGCAGGCGCGCAAATTACCCAATCCCGACACGGGGAGGTAGTGACAATAAATAACAATACCGGGCTCTATGAGTCTGGTAATTGGAATGAGTACAATCTAAATCCCTTAACAAGGATCCATTGGAGGGAAAGTCTGGTGCCAGCAGTCGCGGTAATTCCAGCTCCAATAGCATATATTTAAGTTGTTGCAGTTAAAAAGCTCATAGTTGGACTTCGGGATGAGCCGGCCGGTCCGCCTTAGGTGTGCACCGATCATCTCGTCCCTTCTATCAGCGATGCGCTCCTGGCCTTAATTGGCCGGGTCGTGCCTCTGGTGCTGTTACTTTGAAGAAATAAGAGTGCTCAAAGCAAGCCTACGTTCTGTATACATTAGCATGGGATAACTGTCACACCTCCTTTTTCGCACATAAAGTAAATGTGCTACCGTTTATTACTACACCCCGAGAAGGAATATAATAATTGGTGAAGGAGTTTTTCCATTTAAAGGACGGTCGGAACGGGATCCGTTCATTTAATTATTCAGAGTCGCCACTTGGGAAAATAATGGTGTCCCAAGTCACCGGTTTTAATCCCGAACCGAGGAAATTTCTGACTCTGTATTACAGTCTGCGAAACTAGAAACCTGGATAAGGAATTCTGTTTACCCGGGAGAAGGTGTTAGGCACTCCCGGATTCCGTGGTTTTAGCACGGTCGCTCAACTGCTATTTTTGTTTTTATCTGATGTTTTAATTATATTCTTTTATGTTCCGCTTTTTGATTTTTAGAAGAATTGCGACGTCACGAAAACACATCTCGAATCACACCGCAACCAGTGCGCCTGTGACCTTAATGCGTTTCAGATTCGCCGAGAGTGATTTGGGTCACATCAATGCGCACCCGTATTTAGGAAAAGTACTTTATTTACAAATCGTACCTAAAGATTCTATCGTCTTTATTACCATTTGGGAAAGACAGTGAAATTTACTAAACGGTCCTTCCGAAATCTATACAATTATTATAATAGTTATTTGAGGGCCCCGTGTATTTGATTTTCTAGCGAGGCTCATCCCATTATGTATTTTAAGGTTAATCCTAACATAACTATGATTTTTTATTTAATCGGTCTCTAATAATATAAGAAATATCCTAATTTGTCATTGAGGAATGCCATATCTTATCAGTTAAATATTAATGGGCCTAATACCGTTTTAACCACATGTTCAAAGAGATCGGTTCATGCTTAGATTTCAGTATTTTTTTTTGATGCTAGGCCTAACATAGGCCTAAGTGAGAATAAAACACAAAGAGGCCGTATTCAGTTGAGGGATCTAAATCCCTTAAACTAAGTACACAATCATATATAGTAGAATTTAGTGGAATAGTCACTAGTTACCCTTGACAGTGAAACATTGCCTCATTTTCTAGTTCAAATAAACTAAAACTACTACATATCAAACTCTTACTAAGCTGATTAGTGTAATTTGCAATACTAGGTTGTGTTAGTTTTTTTTTAAAATCCGTTATAAGCTGAATTATTGTTGCTAAACTAACAGATTTCAATTAACCAAACTAGATGAACTATCTAACCGAACAGGATACCACTAATAGCTGTCTATATCCAGGTTTACCCACTCTATCGATTCTCTAAATAAGAACTCAATGTATATCAATCAATACAAAATCAAATCCATACAGTATATAGAAACACCCCTGACATTGATTTGTATTTCACTACTCTCCATCCTAATTGATAACCTTATATAAATCTATTAAACGAATATCTATCAAATTTTGAAGGTGTGACTCAATGTTAACTGCTACAATACCCAACAAGCTACTGATTCCGAACAATGATATCAATTATAATCCAAAATCGACTATGTTGACTGAACAGTAGAATATAGAAGATAAGCTAAGAATGATAAAAATACAACACATCCTTGACAAGTAGGCCTCAATCTCATTTCCATTTCGAACGAAGTCTCGCATGGTGAAATTTAGGAACAAGTACCTGGAAATGGAGCAGATCTTATCAGATTTAGAAGCACTGCAGTAGGATTAAACTCAGCAGACAGTTCAGCTATAACAGTAGTAGCATACGATCAAACAGCAGACTAAGCAATAATCAGTAGCAAATGATGAATAGCAGAAATGAACAACCTAGGGACAGGAGCAAAAACCAGTACAGATCCAAATAAAGCCAATAAAACAGTAGCAAGGTATCTAGTAGCACACCCAGGAATAAACTCTTGAAACCCCAGCAAGATTCAACAACCAACCAACCAAATGTTATAATCAGTAATGTCGAAAGACCCAAGAATGACACCAAACAGCCCAAATAGACCAGCTTTAACTTCCAAAATACCTAACGAGTACTTGAAGAACTTCAACAGACCAATGTCGTATCAAGATATAGCTCAAAGGACTCAAAGACTAACTGAAACAATGAGCAAAAGGGAAGCAGAATGTTTTCTTCCTCCCTTCTCTCAAAAGATGTATGCCTTTTTCTCAGTATTTGTGTCTATTCTTTTCTGTGTTTCAGAACCTCTCTTTTTAAAAAAAAATCCCCTCTCTAATGTATGCTGTGTTTTTCAGAAGATCCGCTCTACTCTGTTTTTAACCCTATACTTATAGCTGAAAAATGAAACTCTAAAGATACTATAATAAAAAAAACAACCCTGCCCATCCTTTTCTCTGCCCAGCATATTATATTCTCTGTTTAGCCACTAAAACATGTCCGAGTATGGGATTTACCTAATTAAACTATTGCCTGCAACAACCATGCCCTGCTGCAGCAGGTTCCACTAATCCCTTTTATGGGCAGGGCATTTTTGAATTCTAAAATGTGCCAATTCTGATTAATCACTTATACTAACAGCCACATCAGATTCAGGACTTAATTTAAAGTCACAAATAGTTCAAGAACTTAACTTGGTAATGATTTCGGATCAAATCAACAGCATTAATCACTATCCAGTGTTTTAACAGGAAAATTCGAATAACTAAGCGACGACATTTACTTAATTGATCCCAACATATACAATCAAGAACAAGCAAACGCCGAACAAGCAAACGCCAAACAAGTCAGTGATTCATGGTTTTGGACAAAACAGGAGACCAACAAATATGGACTAATTGGCTTGACGACCTTAATCACACTGAGCATACTATTCATTTTTCAATCAAAGAAACAACAAGAATCGACCAAATAAAAAGGGTCTTAAAGAGTAGAACAACAAGCCTATTAGAAATTAACAAAACTGAAAAGCATCACGTAAATGAATACAATCATGAGGCTATTATGAGGCTAGGAGAAAGGAAAGAGGAAAAGATACCTCCTGCAATCAACAGTGGCTCCGGATCGACTTTGGACTTGAACTATGAAGCCAAATGGGCCTTAATTGGGGTGTTCTCGGTTGAGAACACCTAGATTAAGGTCCATTAGACCTCAATATCCTCTCAATTTCAACCCCTTTTAAAATTGGGGTTCATGGAGCTCGATTTTGGGGCTTTACCGGTTCTGGTCGGCTTTGAGCCGGACTAAGGTTGGTAAGGGTGTGAGGGAGGTCATGGGAGTGTTCGGGGTGAGTTTGAGGTGATTTGGGTAGACGTTCAAGTTCCGGCGAACTTCAAACGAATATTCGAGACGTTCGAGCAACATTCGAGACTAACGACTACCGGATCCATGTAGAGGGGGCTTGGGAGATTCTACGGTGTAAATTTGGGAGCCATTGGCCTACCGGAACCGCCGTGAGGCGATTTCCTGTAGGCGGCAGACGGTGGCAAGCGGCGGGGGTTTTTTTGTGTCTCTGATAGATAGAGATAGAGACGAAGGGGGGGGGGTTCTTAGGGGGGGCGGGCGTGTATCTGGGAAATATATAGTGGGTAGGGGTGATCGATTTTGGCCGTTCGATCAACCAAGATCAACGGCTAGGATCAAGTCACTTATCAAAACGACGTCGTTTGGGAATCTGGGGACCGGACCAATTGATGGAGAACGGGTTGGGGTCGGGTAGCGGGTTATGATGGGGTGATCTGGACCATTGGATTGTTTTAATCCAACGGCTCAGATCATCCGTCACATACAATGGCATATGGACAAGGGTTTGGGCCGCATCAGATCTGGGCTAGCTTTGGGTTTGGGCTTAGCTTGTTTCGACCCATTCCGATTTTCTCTTCATTTTTTCCATTTCTTCTTTTCTTTTATTTTAATTTCAAATCCTAATTTATTAAAAACCAAAACTCTAAGATACATTACAAAAAATTAAATTAGTTGATAAGAGTACTAATTAAGTTCTTGTTATAATTAAATTGAACTAAAATCAACAATTGGGACATTAAATGTTTAAAATGCAAAAATACATAATTTTTGTGATTTTCTATATTTTTCCACTAACTTGATTACTTTCAATTGTAAATTAAATCCTAAGAGTGCAAACATAATATATTTTGTATTTTTCTTAATTTAAACAAGCGAACATGCACACACAGAGAATACAAATAATAAGAAAATTAACACAAAAATCCCCAGATGTTACAACGGTACAAAAACGATTTTATTTTGAATTTTTGGGAGTAATTCTCATGTAGGGAAAAAATCACGTGCTCACAGCTGCCCCTCTTTGCGTGGAAACATGAAGAGTTTTCGTGCAAAGATAAGTGAGCGGATACGAGCGATTTTTTTGCCCGTTCAAGCACTCCGTATGAAGCATATTTTGGAAAGGTTTGACCGAACCTTGCTTCAAAAGGTCTCCTACATATCCCTGGCTAAAAGGGAATCAGGTCAATGTAGTTCGGGAAGTTTTGGTAGCTGGGACTACCATGACTGCTGTGATCTTGCTGTTACTGCTGTTGCTGCTGTTGTTGTTGTTGCCACTGCTTAACCAATCTCCTTATTACACCGTGCTAAACAAAAATAAGAAGCTAGACTAAGTTACAGTATTGCAAATTCTCATCTATCCTTTTTAATTTGATCTTGTCATGTTCCTTGCCATCCTGCTGGCTCTGATGTTTCTTCACATGCTTCTTCTCCTCTGACAATTGTTATCTCGACCTATCTTGATTGCCGAACTCCGACCATTGGTCCATTCTTTGTGATCTTCGAACTATTCTCCTTCGAAGTCTGAACCCATCTTTCTGATCCTTGTTGCCTTCCTTTTGATTATGAACTTGGATTCATGCTGGGGATTTCCGTTACACTCAACCGCTTTCCTCAACCAAATTCAAAAATAAATCGCCACTCCATTCTTCAGGCGGGCTCCCTGACTTCAACTACGACTTCACAAATAAATCGCCAATCCGTTCTTCAGGCGGGCTCCCTGACTTCAACTACCATTTCAAAATAAATCGCCACTCCATTCTTCAGGCGGGCTGCCTGACTTCCACTACAACTTCAAAATAAATCGCCACTCCATTCTTCAGGCGGGCTCCCTGACTTCAATTACAATTTCAAAACTAAATCGCCACTCCATTCTTGAGGCGGGCTCCCTGACTTAACCTACAACTTCAAAACAAATCGCCACTACATTCTTCAGGCGGGCTCCTAACTTCAACTACAACTTCAAAATAAATCGCCACTCCATTCTTCAGGCGGGCTCCCTGACTTCAACTACAACTTCAAAATAAATCGCCATTCCATTCTTCAGGCGGGCTCCCCGACTTCAACTACAACTTCAAAACTAATCGCCGCTCCATTCTTCAGGCGGGCTCCCTGACTTCAACTACAACTTCAAAATAAATTGCCACTCCATTCTTCAGGCGGGCTCCCCGACTTCAACTACAACTTCAAAATTAAATCGCCACTCCATTCTTCAGGCGGGCTCCCCGACTTCAACTACAACTTCAAAATAAATCGCCACTCCATTCTTCAGGCGGGCTCCCTGACTTCAACTACAACTTCAAAATTAAATCGCCACTCCATTCTTCAGGCGGGCTCCCTAACTTCAACTACGACTTCAAAATAAATCGCCACTCCATTCTTCAGGCGGGCTCCCTGACTTCAACTACAACTTCAAAATAAATCGCCATTCCATTCTTCAGGCGGGCTCCCCGACTTCAACTACAACTTCAAAACTAATCGCCGCTCCATTCTTCAGGCGGGCTCCCCTGACTTCAACTACAACTTCAAAATAAATTGCCACTCCATTCTTCAGGCGGGCTCCCTGACTTCAACTACAATTTCAAAATAAATCACCATTTCATTCTTCAGGCAGGCTCCCTGACTTCAACTACAACTTCAAAATAAATCGCCACTCCATTCTTCAGGCGGGCTCCTTGACTTCAACTACAACTTCAAAATAAATCGCCACTTCATTCTTCAGGCGGGCTCCCTAACTTCAACTACAACTTCAAAATTAAATCGCCACTCCATTCTTCAGGCGGGCTCCCTAACTTCAACTACGACTTCAAAATAAATCGCCACTCCATTCTTCAGGCGGGCTCCCTGACTTCAACTACAACTTCAAAATAAATCGCCACTCCATTCTTCAGGCGGGCTCCCTGACTTCAATTACAACTTCAAAATAAATCGCCACTCCATTCTTCAGGCGGGCTTCCTGACTTCAACTACGACTCACTAATTTCATCCCATCCTTATCGCCTTCCTTTGTTTCCTGTACCATTTTCTTCTTCCTGCCTCGTCTCTTGGGCCACCCTTTTCTTCTGAATTACCTTGTCTTGGAATTGCTTTCCCCCTGGGTCGTGTTACTTTTCCTTTGGCTGCTGGAGATACCTTCGGAACTGTTTACTCACCTGCTGGGGATGATGCTGCTGGGGAAGTATTCTTTATTTCCTTTTTTTTCTATTTCCTTCACCCTTCATTCTCTCTCGGACTTGCCGGGGATCGAAATGTCGTTAACTGAGGATTACCCTGGCGGGGGACCCCTTTTCCTTTTCCTTCTTCCCAGACCTCCTCCGGGACTCACGCTTTTGCTTCCTTGACAAACTTACGGGATATAATGCTGCTGGGGGAATCTCGAAGTTAGTGTTTCATTTTCCCAACAACTGCTGGGGATGATACCAGGCTCAAAGATCACCCCCTCGTGCTGTCTGGCCTCTCTCAAAACTATTCTGCTCGGAACTGGTATTTCCCGGAATCTCGTTATCCTTATCCACTGGGTATTTGCTTTCAAGAAAATTTTCGCAATGGGAGAAAATTTTCTGCCCCAATTTGATGACCTTCTACGTGGCATGCTTTTCCGTCGACGAACCCTCTTTTCCTGCTTTAAATCAAAGAAAAATTGTTAGTTTCAAAACGCAGTGAGTGGTCGTGCCACTCTTGTTGGGGCAATTTTCCTTTTCTCTTTCAGCTGCTTGGCCTCCTTCGAACTTTTGGGGACGACGTTGACACTTGCTAGGGATGGTGCTCTTTCCACAGATGGTCTCTCATCTCTCCCTTTTATTCCAACCTCCGGTTTGATCTGACCCTTTTAGTCGATGATCTGTTGTGAGAAATCATCTTCCGGATGTGTAATATGTGTCCATCGTATTCCATAATTCCTGTGAACCTTCCAATCAACCTGTCGTTCCAATCTTAATATCGGAACGACTTTTGCCTTATTGCCTTGTTCCACGCCTATTCATCTTCATTGTACCGCTTTGGGAGACTTGGTCGTAAGCTTTGAAAAGTCAATTTTCGAAAACAAAAGAAGAGAAAAATGATAGAAAAGAATGCTGACCGCGAATGACAAAAGAAAGGGAAAACTTTTCTAAACTCAAAACTGGGAAAAACTTATCAGAATGTGTAACTGATCCAATGGTTATGCCACGCCTTTGAGATTAATCTACCCAGTCTATTTATGTCAATCACTTTCTGATGGCCGCGTTTTGCTAGAAGCAAACGAATGTCCCAACCTTGTCTCATGCAGACACCTGGTAACCACATCGCCTTATCACCTCATAGTGCCCTTCAAAGGGTTTTCACTAATGAGATTCTCTCATTTCTCTCGACCTCCCGTCGCCTTAGGGTGCCTGTAAAGGTTTTCACCGTAAGACTCTCTCATTTTATTTCTCTTAGCTTTCTTCGCCTTAAGGTGCCCGCGAGGGTTTTCACCGTTAAAGCTCTCTCATTTCATTTCTCTTAGCTTTCTTCGCCTTAAGGTGCCCACGAGGGTTTTCACCGTTAAAGCTCTCTCATTTCGCTTTCTTTGCAGGATGGGGTATTACCCACGAGATTCCCTCTAAAGCATTATCCCTTTCGGCTTGTGCATCCTGGATTCAATCAAGGATCGGAGTGTCACTCTTGGCTTTCATCCGCATGACTTGGCATTTCTCAAATACCGATCGAGAGGTCTTTTTCGGTCATTAATGTGGTTTTTGTGCGTGAGGCTAAAGAAAAGGGGTTTAACCTCAACGGTTAGCTCATTACAACCTTCGGAATCCACACCATCTTTTCAAATGAAACAATGACTTCTGCCCCAGTTTTGTTGCTTGGGGAACCTTTGAATTTTATTTTATTATGACCGAGCCGTGTGGCGCCTACGTATCCTTCTTGAGGAATCAGGTCAAACGTAGTTCACTTTTTCTTGTGTCTTTTCTTTGTTTCTTTTTCTATTTTGTTACACATCTTCCTTGATGATTCCGAAAGAGGGTATATGAAATAATAATTAAGGCTCAAAGGGGAAAAAAATGGTTAAAGTGTTTGGGTAGTAGAAGAATTGCCTCTGTCATTTCATTCTCCGAAAAATGCCAACTACAAACAAATGAAACCAAACGTTGACAAATGCATTAAAGAATTACACGTAATATCTCTTGAGTGCATCAGAATTGATAGCCATATCAGTGCATCTTCCCTCAATATCAGTTAGACATAGCGCACCGTTGGATAATACCCTAGTCACAACAAATGGTCCCTGCCAATTTGGAGCGAACTTGCCTTTTGCTTCGGCCTGATGTGGTAGAACTCTCTTCAGCACATGCTGTCCCACTTCAAATTTCCTGGGACGTACTTTCTTGTTATATGCTCTTGCCATTCTCTTTTGATACAATTGGCCATGACATACTGCTGTCAATCTCTTTTCATCGATCAAGCTCAATTTCTCCAATCGGGTTTTGACCCACTCATCGTCGTCGATCTCAGCTTCAGCGACAATTCGGAGGGATGGGATTTCAACTTCTGCTGGTATTACTGCTTCAGTCCCATATACCAACAAGTAAGGAGTGGCACCTACCGAAGTCCGGACGGTAGTGCGATAACCCAACAGTGCGAATGGTAACTTTTCATGCCATTGCCTAGACCCTTCTACCATCTTCCTCAATATCTTCTTTATATTCTTGTTTGCTGCCTCAACCGCACCATTCGCTTTGGGACGATATGGTGTGGAATTTCGGTGTGTAATCTTGAACTGTCGACATACCTTTTTCATTAATCCGCTGTTAAGATTGGCCCCGTTATCTGTGATGATTATCTTTGGAATTCCAAACCTGCAGATGATGTGGGAATGTACGAAGTCCACCACCGCCTTCTTGGTCACTGATTTGAAGGTTTTGGCCTCCACCCACTTGGTAAAATAATCGATCGTTACCAGAATGAACCTGTGCCCATTGGAAGCCGCAGGTTCTATAGGTCCGATAACATCCATACCCCATGCAACAAATGGCCATGGCGCTGACATTGTATGCAACTCGGTTGGTGGGGAATGAATCAAATCTCCGTGTATCTGACACTGATGGCATCTTCGCACGAAACTTATACAATCACGTTCCATAGTGAGCCAGTAATATCCTACTCGAAGAATCTTCTTTGCCAATACATATCCGCTCATGTGTGGCCCATAAACTCCTGAGTGTATATCTGTCATTACTGTTGTGGCCTGACTTGCATCTATATATCTCAACAATCCCAGATCTGGGGTTCTTTTGTACAGCACCCCTCCACTAAGGAAAAATCCGTTCGCCAATCGCCGAATAGCTCTCTTTTGATCTCCAGTTGCCTGCTCTGGGTATATTCCTAACCTGAGGTACTCTTTGACATCATGAAACCATGGCTCACCATCCATCTCTTCTTCTATCATATTGCAATAAGCATGTTGATTCCGAACCTGAATATGTAACGGATCGACATGAACCTTGTCCGGGTGATGTAGCATTGACGCCAAAGTAGCCAAAGCATCGGCAACCTCATTATGCATCCTTAGTATATGTTTGAATTCTACCGACCCGAAACACTTAGTCAGATCATGCAAACACTGACGATACGGGATAAGCTTTAAATCTCTGGTTTCCCATTCTCCCTGAATCTGATGTACCAGAAGGTCCGAGTCCCCCAAGACCAAGACGTCCCGTACATCCATGTCCACCGCTAATCGCAACCCCAAGATACATGCCTCGTACTCAGCCATATTATTGGTACAATGAAAATGCAGTTGAGCAGTAACAAGATAATGATGCCCTATTTCAGAGATAAGCACAGCCCCTACTCCGACTCCTTTTGCGTTCGCCGCTCCGTCGAAGAAAATCTTCCACCCTGGATCCTCGGTTAATTCCGACCCATCAATTTGCAATACTTCTTCGTCCGAAAAATACGTCCTCAAAGGTTCGTATCCGTCATCGACAGGATTCTCAGCTAAGTGATCGGCTAGGGCTTGAGCTTTCATAGCGTCCTTGTCACATATATGATGTCGAACTCTGTAAGTAATATTTGCCATTTTGCTAACCTCCCTGTAGGCATAGGTTTCTGGAAAATATGCTTCAACGGATCCAAACGCGAAATGAGGTAAGTGGTGTAAGAAGACAAATAATATTTCAGTTTTTGGGCTACCCAAGTCAAGGCACAACATGTCTTTTCCAAATGAGTGTACTTAACCTCGTGGATCGTGAATTTCTTACTGAGGTAGTAAATGGCCCGTTCCTTTCTGCCAGTAAGATCGTGCTGTAACCAGCACGCAGTCGAACGAACTCTCCAAGACCGTTAGATAAAGAATCAGGGGTCTACCCGGTTCGGGCGGAACTAGCACAGGTGGGTTTGACAGATACCCCTTGATTTGGTCAAACGCTTCCTGGCATTCTGTCGTCCATTCTATCGCATCGTATTTCTTCAACAGACGGAATATGGGTTCACAGGTTGCTGTAAGCTGAGCAATAAACCTACTGATGTAATTTAACCTTCCCAATAAACTCATTACCTCTGTTTTATTCTTTGGCGGGGGTAGCTCCTGAATGGACTTGATTTTGGATGGGTCCAACTCAATGCCCCGTCGGCTGACGATGAATCCTAGCAACTTTCCCGATGGAACTCCGAATGCGCATTTGGCCGGATTGAGCTTGATATCATATCTTCGAAGTCTTTGAAAGAACTTCCCGAGGTCGGCAACGTGGTCTTCTTGACGTCTAGATTTTATGATCACATCATCCACGTACACTTCAATTTCCTTGTGTATCATGTCATGGAATACCGTAGTCATCGCCCTCATGTATGTTGCCCCTGCGTTCTTCAAACCGAATGGCATCACCCGGTAACAATAAGTCTCCCATGGTGTGATAAAAGCCGTCTTTTCTGCGTCCTCTTCATCCATCAAGATCTGATGATATCCCGTGTAGCAGTCCACAAAGGATCCGATTTCACGTCCGGCGCAATTATCAATCAGTATATGGATATTGGGAAGTGGGAAATTATCCTTAGGGCTTGCCTTGTTGAGATTGCGGTAGTCCACGCATACTCTGATCTTTCCGTCTTTCTTTGGCACCGGTACTACATTAGCCAACTATTCAGGGTATCGAGTGACACGAATGACTTTCGCCTGCAACTGCTTGGTCACTTCCTCCTTGATCTTTACACACATCTCTGTCTTAAATTTCCATAGCTTTTGTTTGACGGGCGGGTATGCCGGGTCAGTAGGTAATTTATGGACCACTAGGTCAGTGCTGAGTCCTGGCATGTCGTCGTACGACCATGCGAAAATGTCTTTAAACTCCATGAGTGTTTTGATCAACTCTTCTCTCAGGTTGGGTTCAATATGGACACTTATTCTGGTTTCTTTGACGTCATCTGTGTCCCCCAGATTAACAGCCTCGATATCATTTAAATTTGGTTTGGGTTTTTCCTCGAAGTGACTTAATTCTTCACCGATTTCTTCTACGGCTTCGTCATCGCCGTTTTCCGGTTCACTCTCGTCACCTCTTATTTCATGCGTTATTATTTCCAAACCCGATTGACTTTCTAGACTGGGTTGATTAATCTTTAAGCACGCCATATCATTAAGATCAGTTGAAAGAAAGTTGTTCAGAAAAGTAAAAAGAAGGAAAATAAACAAAATTAGAAACGAAAGGAACAAAATTTCATTAATGGGAATAGTACAAGGAAAAACAAGCTTGCGAACTCAAATCAAAATGAACTGAAACAAACGGATTTTACTTCGGGGACAATCCCAACACAAAAATTCGAAAGAAAACAATCTAAAACAAACTACCAAGACTCCTTCCGGACAGGGAGAGGAGTAGCCTTCCAATTATTCAACTTTGCTTTCGATCCCACAAACTGTATATTGGCATGGGTGGATCCTTCGCCATTCTCTAGCATGCATACATCCTGCGAATAGGTCCTCGAACTTTCTTAAGAACTCTTCGTCCGGCCTAACCATAGGATTGGGAACCTTTGTCGTCAGATGTCCTCTTACTCCGGACTTGACAAAAGATTGGGAAAGGCGTGGAACCGGCTTCGGGAGCACCCATGTCTTCTGCTTATTCCTTTTGGCTCGCTGGATGTCCTCTGATGTTGGCTTGAATCCCAAGCCGAAGGTTCCCACATTTGCAACCACAGATACCGGTTGTATGATGCCTTACAGAGATGCACCCAAACCTTTGCCGGGTACAAAACCATTTCTCGGCATTTCATGAGCCACCATAACGTCTGCGGTAATTATTCTTTCATTGGGAATGCATTCCCCTTCTGGAACTCGGTTGGCGGATACCACATCGCAGATCTGGTATACCCATGGCCCAACATCCTCTTCTGTCTCAACAAAGGGGACGATGGTGCCTGGTTGTAGATCATTCTCTCCATGGACTACGATCTCCTGTTGGTCCCACTCAAACTTGATTAGTTGGTGTAGGCTGGATGGAACTGCTTTTGCGGCATGGATCCACGGTCGCCCTATCAGAAGGTTATATGAAACTACCATGTCCAGCACCTGGAATTCCATGGTGAACTCCACTGGTCCGATTGTCAAGATTAACACTATGTCCCCGATCGATGCCTTGCCTCCTCCATCAAACCCTCGGACACATATGCTGTTCTTGCGTATCCTGCCGATATCCACTTTCAATTTGTTTAGTGTAGAGAGAGGACAAATGTTCGCACTGGACCCATTGTCGACCAGGACTTTGCCGACCACCGACTCCTCACACTTCACCGTAAGATATAAAGCCATGTTGTGCTCGGTGCCTTCCTCAGGCAACTCATCATCGGTGAAAGTGATCCGATTCGCTTCGAAGATCCTATTGGTGATCTTCTCCAAATGACTCACTGAGATTTTATCAGGTACGTAGGCCTCATTCAGAACTTTCATCAAAGCCTGCCGGTGTTCTTCGGAATGTATCAGCAAGGACAGCAATGAGATTTGCGCAGGGGTTTTCTTCAGTTGTTCTAAGACAGAATAATCATGTAGCTTCATCTTTTTCAGGAATTCTTCTGCCTCTTCGTCAGTTACCGGCTTTTTTAGTGTTGCCGGAGTGGTCTTCCTCAATTCCGCTAGGGCAAAACATCTCCCTGAACGGGTCAACCCTTGCGCTTCGCAGACTTCCTCTTTAACTTCTTTTCCTTTGTAGGTTGTCGTGACCCGATCATAATTCCATGGAATGGCTCTGCTATCAGCTATTAGTAACTGTATTGCTGGCTTGATGATGAAAGGATCCACTCGAACACCTGCTACAGTTAAAACAGGCCTGGTCGCTGCCCCTGGTACAACTATTTTTACTCCCTCTGACCTCATAGGCACTTTGTTCACACTTCTCTTTTCTGCTTCCAACCCCTCTTGTACGTCTTTCTTGCAGATGAGTGACTCATCAAGGCTTGGCCCCTTTTCCATTCCTACCCCACTAGACTTGATCAATATTACAGTCTGAGAGGTTTTCTCCTTTCCCTCTTCCACCCGTACCAACTCGATCATGTTGGTATCATGATGAGTTGAAAGTGGATTCCGGTTGATGTTGGGCTCCGCTGGAGTCTGGACCTCAATTCGGCGAGTGTCGATGAGTTCCTGGATAGCTGTTTTCAACCTCCAACACTTTTCCGTGTCGTGCCCCGGACATCCTGAGCAGTATGCACAATTTATTGAATGGTCCAGATTCTTTGGAAGATGGTTTGGTAGCTTAGCCTCGACCGAATTTAGCAGCCCTACTTGCTTCAAACGGTGGAACAAACTGGTGTAAGACTCCCCCAAGGGAGTAAAAGTCTTTGTCCTTGGCGCCCTGTCGCTCTTGAATGCTTGGTTCGGACGAAAACCTGCGCCCGTGGGGTTTCTATATGCTCTTGGGGTTGGATAATTATTTTGCGGGTTCGGTGCACGCCATGGTGCATGGACGGGAGGTGTGGCATATGAC
Organism: Nicotiana noctiflora; assembly: GCA_032618575.1. Classification (NCBI taxonomy): domain Eukaryota; kingdom Viridiplantae; phylum Streptophyta; class Magnoliopsida; order Solanales; family Solanaceae; genus Nicotiana; species Nicotiana noctiflora. Next base: position 126,449 of record JASVEL010002527.1, read on the forward strand.
TGAGCGTGATGGACAGTAAAATGGGGATCAGGTGCTGGATAGTAGTGTTGCGGGTGGTTATATGGATTGTGGAAGTAATTTTGGTGTTGAGGCTGTGGCGGCTTATACTGGGGTGCGGGGCCTCTGTTTCTGAACAATGTTCCGGAATCGACTATCGTGACTTCTTCTTTCCTCTTTTTCCCAAGCACTCCCCCGGTACCACTTTGAATAGCTTGGGTAGTGGCCTTACACGCTGAATAACTCATGATCTTATTAGCTTTCAAACCTTCCTCGATCATAGCCCCCATCTTTATCACCTCAGTGAATGACTTACCCACGGACGTCACCAGATGTCCGAAATAGGTTGGCTCCAGTGTCTGCAGGAAGTAATCCACCATCTCGTTCTCTCTCATAGGCGGATCTACCCTTGCTGCTTGTTCCCTCCAGTGGAAACCAAATTCTCTGAAACTTTCGGCGGGTTTCTTCTCTAACTTTAGCAATGATAAGCGGTCGAGGAGTATTTCAAGATTGTACTGGAACTGGCCAATGATTGCTTGAGCCAAATCGTCCCATGTAAACCATCTGCTGGGATCCTGCCTAGTGTACCACTCTAGTGCAGACCCCCCCCAAGCTCTGACCGAAGTAATCTATCAGAATCTCATCTCGCCCCCCAGTTCCTCGCATTTTACTACAAAACCCTCGAAGATGGGCTACTGGATCACCATGCCCCTTGTATAAGTCAAACTTGGGCATTTTGAACCCGGCTGGCAACTGGACATCTGGGAATGGACACAGATCTTTGTAAGCGACACTGACCTGGTTGCCCAAGCCATGCATATTCCTGAAGGACTGCTCCAGGCTTTTAACTTTTCGAATAACTTCCTCATGCTCCAAATTTTGGAAGTGCTTTTCCGGTTCTGCCGGGTTATCCCAGTGAGGGGTGTGCGGATGCGGTTCAGGAGCCCTAAAGGTAGGCTCGATAGGATAGTAAGAATTGTCGTGGATTTGAACATGCGGCTCACCGGATGGCTTTTGTAGATTAGCAGGTGGAGGTGCCACAAAAACAGGGGTGACCGTGGAAGGAGGATTTTGTTTGGCTGGTGGAATTTGGGTGGCATAAGGGTTTTCCCCTTGATAGTATGGATAGATCGGGGCGCTTGTCGATGGATCAAGGGGTGGGTGTTCTGGAGCTGATGCGAGAGTAGGGAGGTTTGGTGAGGACTGTCCCCTAGCCTAGGCTAGGTGCATCTCTGTTATCTGCTGTCTCAACCGATCTACCTCTTCTTTCATGATCTGTATCTCCAATTTCTCTTCCTCGAGACTTTTACCGGAACTAGACATACTCGCTGGAATTGGCCCTTTAGATCTAGTACGGTAATGGTGGCTGGCCAGTATATTCTGTCAAACTAGCTGCTAAACTTTCTGGAAATGCAACAAACTTGTTAGCTTACTGAGTTTAACAGATATGGTATAGCACGTTGGATGCAATGCACCTAACCAATTAACCCTTTCTATATGTACTCATCATATGCGTCATTCCAGCTTTTTTTTTTCTTTTTTTTTCTTTTTCTTTTTTTTTGATTATCCTTGAAGATCTTGTTGTTATTAACCTCCCTATTCTTTTCTTTTCTCTTTAGTGGTGGTCGAATCTTATGTGGATTGCCTACGTATCACGTCCCTGCATGAATCAGACCGAGCGTAGTTCTAATAATAAGATTGTGGCAAAATTCTGGAATTCTTATATCAAAACTCTTATGGTTACAAAACCTGTCTTACAATAATCAACAAAATAAAAGAAATGCTTGACTCGAGAATAATATGCCAACCAACTTGACTCAAAGTTTCAAAAATACATTTTTAATCAAAAGTCTAATGCTCTTAGATTCCTGGGGGCCCGCGAGGCATCATTCGGCCTTGCCGCGGGCCTTGGTGTGAGGTCCATGTGTAGTCCCCTTAACTCTCTCATGATCTGATGAACATATTCCATAACTGAAGCAAAAAGGGCGGTGCGGGGCATTTTTTCACAAGCTAAGCACTTCATGGTGACATAATGCCCGATTTCTCCAATTCTGTCCCTGATCATGTCCCTTTCTCTGAGTAGTTGTTCTATCTGCTGGTTCTTCGCCCCCAATCTTCGAGCATTGTTGGTGACTTGGTCTAAGAGCCTATCCACTTGTTCTTGCAGTTGGGCCATCAAATTGTGGCAACGGTCGAGGTCCGCTCTGGCATCCCGGGCTTGCTTGAAAACCCGCTCCCTAAGGAAAACATTTGCTTCCCTTAGATTAGTGATGATCTCAGCGTACTCTTCTTCCACCCGTTGTAGGTGAAGTGCCTGTTGATGTGCCTCCTTTCTCCAGCTAGCACGAATCCTCATTGTTTGGGTCTTCGACTCTTCCAATTCTTTTTGGACATCGGCAACTTGGTTTTTTAAACCCTTTATCAATTTTTCGTCTGATCGACTCCTCAACTGTCTGTCAGTATCCCTTTTCATTTGCTGGATTTGAACTCTCAAAAAGTCATTTTCTTGTGCCAACTTCTTTTTATCTCCTTCGTCGGCGGCAGCTTGCATATCCTTTTCAAATTGGAGATCTTGGACCCGTTGCTCTATCTTGCCAATCCTTGTCCTGTAAACTTCTTCCTTGGCCAACCAGTCCCATTGTTCTTGTGATGCTTCAGCAAACTCCCTGAGGTGGGGCCTTTTTGTGGGCCTTTGATGCTCCAGGTCTCTGCTATACCATGCAGGGTATTCTGAAGATACTTCGCCTCGGGCTCGATCTCGCACCCGAGTGTCTATCTTCAATGTTTGACACTCACTCCAAATCTTCCGGACCAACGCTTCAGGGAACTGTCCTCCCGGTCCAATTTCAACCACAGGTGGGCTGAGGTCTTCTTCTTTTGGGATTATTTGGCATCGTCCCAACTGTCTCAATACTCGACCTGGCGCGTAGGGCTGGATGTCGTTGAGGCCCATTAGTAATAAATATGATTCCGTGGCCGATGCATATATGACTTCTTCCACGGGTAGCCAGCCAAATGTCCATTCTATCTTACTGGCCGGAATCAAACGCAAAAGTCGTATCCATCCGCTAATCCCCTCCGGCAAATCATGTCCCTCGACCCTCGTAGGGAATTCTTCTATACAGGTTTTCTCCGATAAACTATACCTCATAAACTGCGGGCGATGACATAAGTGATCAATCATCCACATTTGGAGCAGTACATTGCAAGCTTCAAAGAAGACCCCTCCAGCTTTGCAAATAGTGAGTGCACGAGAGATATCTGATATTATCATGGGAGCCAAAGTACTATTGTCTTGTTTCATCAAAGTGTTGACGACCCCTGCCACATGTATGTTGATATTCCCGTCCTTTCTGGGAAATATCAATGAACCTAGGAAAGCTATCATGAAGGCGATGCGTCTATGCTCTTCCCATTTTGACTGGTTTTCTCCACTGCCGATTTTGCTTTTGTGTTTGTTGAAACCCCCATAATGACCATATTTGTCATATAGAAATGCTAAAGTGCAGAACCCTTCTGATAAATCTGGGTTGTGTACAGTTCTGCGGATTTTCACGGTATCCAAAAATCTATGTACTGTCACGACCCTTGGTGCAATGAGATACTGTTCCCTCATAGGGACTTTTGGTCTTCCGAGATATCCGGCCAATTCTTCCAATGTTGGCGTGAGTTCAAAGTCTAAAAAGTGGAACACATTGTGTGCTGGATCCCAGAATGAGATCAGGGCTCGTATGATGTCTCCTCTCGGGGGAATATTTAGTAGCCCCACTAGATTTCCCAGGTACAGCTTATCTGCGTCTTGTCCTTGCTCGCCCAAGTCGTTCTACCACATATGCAAACTTAAGGGGACCTTGTTTATGATAGCTTCGGTTGTATTCTGACTCGTGCTCATTCTGCACATTTATTAAGGTAGTTTTTAGACGAAAGAAAAATCTTGATTTGACCCAAACAAAAACTATCTTTTTCTTTTTTTTAAAAAAAAAAACAGAACGGGCCTCAGGAATTGACAGGTCAAAATATTAAGACTGATGAAAAGGTGGTCTTTGAGGCAAAGTTAAACATCCAGGCATTCTGTCATTATTTCTTCTTTCATAAAAAAAAACTTATTTTGAAAATATAGGGAAGTTGGACCTGTTAAAGGCTGCCTACGTATCTCACATCCGGTGAGAATCAAACCAGCGTAGTTCGATCAATGGACGAACTCTTTTAAAACAACACTCTCTTGTTCTTTCAAAATTGAATTCGTAATAAAAAAATTTTTTTTTATTTTTTTTTATTTTTTTAATTATTTTTTTTAATTTTTATTTTTATTTTTATTTTCTTTTATTTCTATTTACACCTTCTTTTCTTTTACTTTTATTATATCCTTCGACGTTTAAAAGTAGGTCAGCATGCGAGTCCAGGACAAATAAATGCAACATGCGAAATGCTCATACGAGGTCATATTATATCTGGTTACCTGTCCTAGAGGGACCCAACCCCCGTGTTGAGTCCCCTAAGTCAAAACATGATGCAAATAATCGTCCTAATTTAGGCTCAATATCCTGATTTTTTCTGTTTTTTTTGTGATACTAGACTCTGTACCCGAGCAGACAACTCGGATTGAGGAGGGGGCTACGTACCGGGGACCCGCGGGATCGTCCGGCTTTGTAACTTATCCCGCCTCTTTTCTTATTTTTGGTATTGACACTAACAGAAAGGGGAGTCTCAACCAGTAAGCACATCCCCGGGGGTAAGAAGAGAAGGGTTTTCGGCACAGTTTTATATATATAGTTCACGCAATATCAAAGCGGTAATCATGTAGCACATTAATCAAAAATATATAATGAAATCAGATATAAGCAAAAACAGCAATTTAACTGAGCTCGAATTCTTAAACCCTGAACCGAAGTTCTGGGTTAATTGTCCCCAGCAGAGTCGCCAGAGCTGTCACACCTCCTTTTTCGCACATAAAGTAAATGTGCTACCATTTATTACTACACCCCGAGAAGGAATATAATAATTGGTGAAGGAGTTTTTCCATTTAAAGGACGGTCGGAACGGGATCCGTTCATTTAATTATTCAGAGTCGCCACTTGGGAAAATAATGGTGTCCCAAGTCACCGGTTTTAATCCCGAACCGAGGAAATTTCTGACTCTATATTACAGTCTGCGAAACTAGAAACCTTGATAAGGAATTCTGTTAACCCGGGAGAAGGTGTTAGGCACTCCCGGATTCCGTGGTTTTAGCACGGTCGCTCAACTGCTATTTTTGTTTTTATCTGATGTTTTAATTATGTTCTTTGATGTTCCGCTTTTCGATTTTTAGAAGAATTGCGACGTCACGAAAACACATCTCGAATCACACCGCAACCAGTGCGCCTGTGACCTTAATGCGTTTCAGATTCGCCGAGAGTGATTTGGGTCACATCAATGCGCACCCGTATTTAGGAAAAGTAATTTATTTACAAATCGTACCTAAAGATTCTATCGTCTTTATTACCATTTGGGAAAGACAGTGAAATTTACTAAACGGTCCTTCCAAAATCTATACAATTATTATAATAGTTATTTGAGGGCCCCGTGTATTTGATTTTCTAGCGAGGCTCATCCCATTATGTATTTTAAGGTTAATCCTAACATAACTATGATTTTTTATTTAATCGGTCTCTAATAATATAAGAAAAATCCTAATTTGTCATTGAAGAATGCCATATCTTATCAGTTAAATATTAATGGGCCTAATACCGTTTTAACCACAGGTTCAAAGAGATCGGTTCATGCTTAGATTTCAGTATTTTTTTTCGATGCTGGGCCTAACATAGGCCTAAGTGAGAATAAAACACAAAGAGGCCGTATTCAGTTGAGGGATCTAAATCCCTGAAACTAAGTACACAATCATATATAGTAGAATTTAGTGGAATAGTCACTAGTTACCCTTGACAGTGAAACATTGCCTCATTTTCTAGTTCAAATAAACTAAAACTACTACATATCAAACTCTTACTAAGCTGATTACTGTAATTTGTAATACTAGGTTGTGTTAGTTTTTTTTTAAAATCCGTTATAAGCTGAATTATTGTTGCTAAACTAACAGATTTCAATTAACCAAACTAGATGGACTATCTAACCGAACAGGATACCACTAATAGCTGTCTATATCCAGGTTTACCCACTCTATCGATTCTCTAAATAAGAACTCAATGTATATCAATCAATACAAAATCAAATCCATACAGTATATAGAAACACCCCTGACATTGATTTGTATTTCACTACTCTCTATCCTAATTGATAACCTTATATAAATCTATTAAACGAATATCTATCAAATTTTGAAGGTGTGACTCAATGTTAACTGCTACAATACCCAACAAGCTACTGATTCCGAACAATGATATCAATTATAATCCAAATTCGACTATGTTGACTGAACAGCAGAATATAGAAGATAAGCTAAGAATGATAAAAATACAGCACATCCTTGACAAGTAGGCCTCAATCTCATTTCCATTTCGAACTAAGTCTCGCATGGTGAAATTTAGGAACAAGTACCTGGAAATGGAGCAGATCTTATCAGATTTAGAAGCATTGCAGTAGGATTAAACTCAGCAGACAGTTCAGCTATAACAGCAGTAGCATACGATCAAACAGCAGACTCAGCAATAATCAGTAGCAAATGATGAATAGCAGAAATGAACAACCCAATGACAGGAGCAAAAACCAGTACAGATCCAAATAAAGCCAATAAAACAGTAGCAAGGTATCTAGTAGCACACCCAGGAATAAACTCTTGAAACCCCAGCAAGATTCAACAACCGACCAACCAAATGTTATAATCAGTAATGTCGAAAGACCCAAGAATGACACCAAACAGCCCAAATAGACCAGCTTTAACTTCCAAAATACCTAACGAGTACTTGAAGAACTTCAACAGACCAATGTCGTATCAAGATATAGCTCAAAGGACTCAAAGACTAACTGAAACAATGAGCAAAAAGGAAGCAGAATGTTTTCTTCCTCCCTTCTCTCAAAAGATGTATGCCTTTTTCTCAGTATGTGTGTCTGTTCTTTTCTGTGTTTCAGAACCTCTCTTTTTAAAGAAAAATCCCCTCTCTAATGTATGCTGTGTTTTTCAGAAGATCCGCTCTACTCTGTTTTTAACCCTATACTTATAGCTGAAAAATGAAACTCTAAAGATACTATAATCAGAAAAACAACCCTGCCCATCCTTTTCTCTGCCCAGCATATTATATTCTCTGTTTAGCCACTAAAACATGTCCGAGTATGGGATTTACCTAATTAAACTATTGCCTGCAACAACCATGCCCTGCTGCAGCAGGTTCCACTAATCCCTTTTATGGGCAGGGCATTTTTGAATTCTAAAATGTGTCAATTCTGATTAATCACTGATACTAACAGCCACATCAGATTCAGGACTTAATTTAAAGTCACAAACAGTTCAAGAACATAACTTGGTAATGATTTCGGATCAAATCAACAGCATTAATCACTATCCAGGGTTTTAACAGGAAAATTCGTATAACTAAGCGACGACATTTACTTAATTGATCCCAACATATACAATCAAGAACAAGCAAACACCAAACAAGTCAGTGATTTATGGTTTTGGACACAACAGGAGACCAACAAATATGAACTAATTGGCTTGACGACCTTAATCACACTGAGCATACTATTCATTTTTCAATCAAAGAAACAACAAGAATCGACCAAATAAAAAGGGTCTTAAAGAGTAGAACAGCAAGCCTATTAGAAATTAACAAAACTGAAAAGCATCACGTAAATGAATACAATCATGAGGCTATTATGAGGCTAGGAGAAAGGAAATAGGAAAAGGTACCTCCTGCAATCAACAGTGGCTCCGGATCGACTTTGGACTTGAACTATGAAGCCAAATGGGCCTTAATTGGGGTGTTCTCGGTTGAGAACACCTAGATTAAGGTCCATTAGACCTCAATATCCTCTCAATTTCAACCCCTTTTAAAATTAGGGTTCATGGAGCTCGATTTTGGGGCTTTACCGGTTCTGGTCGGCTTTGAGCCGGACTAAGGTTGGTAAGGGTGTGAGGGAGGTCATGGGAGTGTTCGGGGTGAGTTTGAGGTGATTTGGGGTAGACGTTCAAGTTTCGGCGAACTTCGAATGAATATTCGAGACGTTCGAGCAACATTCGAGACTAACGACTACCGGATCCATGTAGAGGGGGCTTGGGAGATTCTACGGTGTAAATTTGGGAGCCATTGGCCTACCGGAACCGCCGTGAGGCGATTTCCTGTAGGCGGCAGACGGTGGCAAGCGGCGGGGGTTTTTTTGTGTCTCTGATAGAGACGAAGGGGGGGGGGTTCTTAGGGGGGGCGGGCGTGTATCTGGGAAATATATAGTGGGTAGGGGTGATCGATTTTGGCCGTTCGATCAACCAAGATCAACGGCTAGGATCAAGTCACTTATCAAAACGACGTCGTTTGGGAATCTGGGGACCGGATCAATTGATGGAGAACGGGTTGGGGTCGGGTAGCGGGTTATGATGGGGTGATCTGGACCATTGGATTGATTTA
>JASVEL010002527.1:142500-145000 GCA_032618575.1 Nicotiana noctiflora
CTGCAAGGCGCCATGCGCATGGGGTGAAGCTCAGTAGATATCGATTGCCATCAATTGTTGCGGGCAACATCGCGAGGTGGCAACGCTCGTGGTGGCTGATGGCTTTTAGCAATGGAACGGCAAAGCAACGTGCTAGTAGCAGCGCAAGGGGAAAAGTGCATGGGGCAAAGCTTACTAAGTTGCCGATTGCCATCGGTTGTTGCTGGTTGTGTCTAACATCGGGAGGCGACAATGCTCGTGGTGGCTGATGGCTTTGAGCAATGGAACGACAAAACAATGTGTTAGTAGCACCGCAAGGGACGAAGTGCATGGGTCAAAGTTTACTAAGTTTTTGATTGCCATCGATTGTTGCGGGAAACATCGAGAGGCGACAACGCTCATGGCGGCTCATGGCTTTTAGCAATAGAACAACAAAGCAACGTGCAAGTAGCACTGCAAGGGGCAAAGTGCATGGGGTGAAGCTTACTAAGTTATCAATTGCCATCGGTTTTTGCGGGCAACAGCGGGAGGCGACAGCGCTCGTAGCGGCTAATAGCTGTTAGCAATGGAACGGCAAAGCTATGCGCAAGTAGCACCGCAAGGGGCGAAGTACATGAGGTGAAGCTTAGTAAGTTGCCAATTGCCATCGGTTGTAGCGGGTTGTGTCTGGCATAACATCGGGAGGTGACATTGCTCGTGACAGCTAATGGCTTTTTGCAATGGAACAGCAACGCATCGTGCTAGTAGCACCGAAAGGTACCGTGCGCATGGGTCAAAGCTCAGTAAATTGCGATTGCCATTGGTTGTTGCGGGTTGTATCTGCCATTGCTTCAACTCCCTATTCGTGCTTTGCGGGGCTTGTCTTGGCTTTGCAATGTTGGCATCGGCAACAACACATGGCGGCGCATTGTGTGTTGGGGCTATTGTTGGCTTGTATCGGTGAGGCAAGTGTACGTGCGGCACATGAGTGGTGTTCGGCTTGTGTGGCTAGGTTGGATACCTGCTTGAGCAGCGATGTCTTAGCCCACATGCCATCTCAGTCATGGCACAAGCACAAATTAGGCTTGTTCGGCGTCAATTTTTTGTGTTGCATACCTAATGCCAAGGCATTATCAAGCACAATCGGTTGCCTTTCTCCCCTCACGTTCGATGTGCGGGGTGAACAAAAAGTTGTAGTTGTGTCCCAAGTTGTCCTTGCTTCACCTTACGATGTCTTGGTCCATGACTAGTATGCTCAGAATCTCGGATTCGGTAAATGCAATGGGCACGGGGTCTTTATTGGCTCATATCTGCCCAAAGAATGCCCCTTACGAATGACGGCCGTGCTCGTCTTGGACTTGGTCGTGCCCTTTGGGTCAGCCATGCTCATGCGATACTGGCGTCAATGAGGAATGCTGCCTGGTTGATCCTTCCAGTAGTCATATGCTTGTCTCAAAGATTAAGCCATGCATGTGTAAGTATGAACAAATTCAGACTGTGAAACTGTGAATGGCTCATTAAATTAGTTATAGTTTGTTTGATGGTATCTACTACTCAAATAACCGTAGTAATTCTAGAGCTAATACGTGCAACAAACCCCGACTTGTGGAAGGGACGCATTTGTTAGATAAAAGGTCGACGCGGGTTGCCCGTTGCTGCGATGATTCATGATAACTCGATGGATTGCATGGCCATCGTGCCGGTGATGCATCATTCAAATTTCTTCCCTATCAACTTTCGATGGTAGTATAGTGGCCTACTGTTAGACCCTAGACTAAGCTGATCGGCAAGCAGCGTGGCAGTGGCAAGGATTTTGGCATGATGGCCTTGCCATTGGCCTTATATTGGGGGGGGGGGGGAAAGCACATGCAAGACAATGCAGGTGTTGTCGATTGCAACAAATTGTTGCAAGGGCAAGTGTGACGGACTATACTTATAATTGAGGGCTTTGGTGTGACGGACTACATCAAATAAAAGGGAGCTATTTGCTAGCAAGGCCAAGACATTGACAGAACTAGGCGGGATAAACGGATGCTTGACAAGGCTAATCGGGAAAGACCTAGGTGCTAAAGTGAGGCAGATTTGTGCCAGGGCAAAGGTATTGGCAATGTGGTGTTGCCATGACTTAGGTGAGCGGACTGGCACATAAGTTAAGTGTGGGCAAATGACTCGGCAAAGGGAAGGGCATCAAGGCTTGGTGACTTGAGGCCAAAATCATCATTGACATTGGCAATGGGAAGACTTGATCAAGTAAGGGCGACTTGACAAGAACAATCAACTGTGGCAGTGGGGCGGGTGTGTGGAAAAGTCAGGGGGGACAAGTTGTGGCGATGGCATTGAGTGGAGTAGTGTCAAGAGCTAAGGCTGGGTGTAACGCCAGCCTTGGGCGTGCAGCAGCTAGCCAATAACGCACATGCAGTGCACATGGAGCGGTTTCCAAGTGTGCTATGCACATGCCAAGTAGTTGAGCGGTTACAACCACCCATGTCCAAGTGTTGCTGATTATTAGCCAAGTGGTTGCACATTTTGTGGCATGTGTTAG
>JASVEL010002527.1:155000-185000 GCA_032618575.1 Nicotiana noctiflora
AGGTACACATTTCTTGGGCTTGACTATTCTTGTACCATGATTGAAATGGAAGACCACTTTGAATCTTTGTTTGAAGCCACTGCATAAATGCTTTTGTTTTTGTTAAATTAAGAACTGTTAGCCAAAAAAAAATAGATATCGTACAGTTTAGTCATTAGAAGATTGAGGGTGCATTAGTCTTGTATGTTTACTTAGCTCTTACTTTCATTATGTATGGATTGAAACAAAACTTGCTAGGCTTGTATTTGTAAACTTGGATTATTTTGGACCATTGATAAAAATAGATATCGGTTTTCATTTATGCTCAATTAGTTTATATATTTCTAGTATACGATTGGATTTGTGTAAGTAAAACTAGCCAATTCAGATTAGGATTCCATTTGATATTTTACATAGGTAATTTGTTAAAGTTTAAGTAGTTTAAGCATGTTCAAGATGTTGGTTCGGTTAAAATTTAGCTATTAATATAAGATGTTTGGAATCATTTCAAATTTTCTTTTACTTTGATTTTTCTTCTTCTTTTGAGGTCTATTTATAATTAAGCAAGCAAGATAAGTTAGACAATGCTTTTAGATAACAATGTTAGTTACTTTAATCATATAATTTCGATTTCGTCAATTAATGTCAGATTGAGGATAGCGAAATCCAAAGTAGACAACCTCACGTCTAAATAATTAACCAAGACGAATTAATTCTATTTCGTATATTTTGGTCAATTTTCCATTAGTTCACATCTTTTCATTCAATCCCCGGCCATAAGTCAAAAGCTAGGAAATAACACATCATTTGGTACGATTCTTTAATTGGAAATAATTATAAGAGATACCCTGTTAAATAAATTGATCTTTTTTTTTGTTTAGTTTTACAATGGTTTTAATCGGAATAGTTTCAAATAAATAATCCGGATACTTTTATATATTCATCTATCTGTCAAAAGTCTGAATCTATGTTGTAATTAGTCTTTCTTTTGGTATGGTCTCAAATTAATAAGCGGTTTTTTGAGGTTTAACTAGAGCATATGATTTATGAGCATATTAAAATCAGATAATTTTTAGCCATTTATAATAATTGAAGCGACCGTGCTAGAACCACGGGATCCGGGGGTGCCTAACACCTTCCGTCGGGTCAACATAATTCCTTACTTAGAATTTCTGGTTCGCAGACTTCATTTGGAAAGTCGAAATTTCCTCGATTCGGGATTTAAATAAATCGGTGACTTGGGACACCTTAATTTATTCCAAGTGGCGACTCTGAATTAAATAAATAAATCCCGTTTCGAATATTGTCACTTAAATTGGAAAAACTCCCTTATGCATTATCCTTCGGGGTAAGCGCGCCGAAAAGAGGTGTGACAGCTCTGGCGACTCTGCTGGGGAAACAAACCCAGAACCACTGGTTCAGGGTTTAAGAATTCGAGCTTTGAATAATTGTTGTATTTGGCTTATTTATTATCTGATTTTATTACATGTTTATATGTAATATTCTAAATGTTGCTTTACCGCTTTGATATTTTTGAATTGTATATAAATTGTGCCGATACCCATTTTTTCTCTTTTGAGTCTTTTGAAATATAATATCGGGCATTTGCCGGACATAGCCCGTTTTTCTCAAGATAGCTGTGGTGCTTGGCACCCGGTGAAGGATTTTGTAGTCACACATGTTTAGGCGGAGAGTTTTGTCAATTAAGCTGGAAAGCCATGCTACCGGTGCACTGACACTCTTCGGCTCGAGTTGTCCGCTCGAGTTAAAGCCAGTCTAGACACTTTTCCAATAGGACGATGACTTAGAATAACAAAACTTTATGTCGGATCCCCGATAGGAACGTTTATTTGCATCATGTGCATATTTGACTTAGGAGGCTCAACATAGGGGTTGGGCCTGTCTAGGACAGGTGTACCTGAAACAAAAGACCAACTTGTTGCATCTTTTCTGTGTACATTTATTTGTTCCGATCTTACATGCCGACCGGTTTGTTAAAAAGAGGGGAAGAAATGGAAAACGTCAGGGTATAGATAGTTAGTTCTTTGAAAATAAATTTTGAAAAAAAAATGCAAAAAATAAAAATCCAAATAAATCTTCTTAATTTTACGAAAATAGTTAGTTCTTTGAAAATAAATTTTGAAAAAATGCAAAAAAAAAAAAAAAAAATCCAAGTAAATTTTCTTAATTTTGCGAAAATAGTTTAGTTTCTTTGAAATAATTTTGAAAAATGCAAAAATTCCAAATAAATCTTCTTAGTTCCTTTGAAAATAATTTGTTTTAGAAATATGCTGTTTAAAAATAGTTTGTTTTCTTTTCTTAAAATGATTTAGTTCTTTTATTTTCGAACTACGCAAGTTTGATTCTCACCAAACATGAGATACGTAGGCAACCCATATCGGGCTCAACTAATACCGATTTTTTTTAGGAAAGCAATAATTAAAAAATATTAGATAGGATTTTTGTTCTTAGTCGAGAGTTAGGAAATTTTACAAAAATAGCCAAACGCCTCAAAAGGGGCGCCGGAGGACTAATTTCGCAAAACGGAATATAGACATCACACCGGTATCCTGTTATACAGCCTTCAAATCTTCTTCAAGTGCTGAAAGGCCGTATTAACAATATTCGTTTTTTTTATAGTAAAAAAAAATTTTGAAAAAAAAAATCTTAAGTTCATTTTTTATTTTTTCTAGGATCAGCATGACTTCCTCACAACGAATCGGCCAGAAAAGGGCGAGAGACGAAATGCCACCCATGTTCATGGTCCAGGACAAAACCCCAGATCGCCTCTGTAAATGGTGGACTAGTTTTTCGGCTTGGGAAAGAAATCAAGTTCACAAGCACCTCAAGTTTCTTCCGGACATCATGATGATAAAACCGGACAAAAATGTGATCAGAGCTTTAGTGAGTTTTTGGGACTCAACAAGCAATGTGTTCAGATTCCGGGATTGCGAAATGACACCCACTTTGGAAGAATTGGGCGGACTCACAGGACTCGGAAGAGATTTGCACAAGATGAGACCTGCAGCTCCTAGGCAGATGGGTGTGAATACTTTCTTGAAAAAGTTATGTCCCCGGCGGGTTCCCATGGGTTGTTTGGAGAACGGTTGGGTGCCACTGGATTATCTCTACGATTGATTTGGTGATAAGAAAGGGTGAGAAATTCTCAAACGCTGAATTTGTTAACCAGTTGAATTATGACGCCTGGGGAGATTTGAGAATCTATGCCTTTATGATCGCTTTTTTGGGAACCATGGTTTTTCCCGAACGTGGCGGACGCATCAAAATCCGTTTGGCTGCGGTGGTCTCATATCTACAGAGTAACGAGGAACACACTGTTCTTCCGATGATACTAGGAGACATCTTCCGGGCCTTAACTCGGTGCCAAGAAGGACAAGATTATTTTGAAGGTTGTAATATCTTATTACAAATGTGGTTTGTAGAACATCTCTATCATCACCTAATTGTGATAAACTTCAACACGGATTGGCTGAATTATATTCGTTGTCATACAAACAGAGCCGCCCGTTGTAACCTTCCAGAAGATTTGAGGACTTGGCAAGAACTTCTCAACTCTTTGAGAGCAGATCAACTTACCTGGAATTATTATTGGTTCCCTTCCGCCAAAATCATGCATATGTCGACATATCGCCCATTCTACATACTAATGGGTTTCAGGGGTTTCCAACCATATGCCCCGCTACGTGTCATGCGGCAGTTGGGTAGAGAACAGAAAAGGCCCCCAATTGAGGATATGCGATCATTTATATGGGAATTCGCAACGGAGGAGACCCCGAGGGAGACTTATGCACAAAAGGTATGGTTCGGTAGTCGACTCTCCGACATCGACGAAATGGTTGCCGATCGAGAACGGGGAGAAGTAAGTCTCGCATATCTTGAATGGTTCCACAACCAATCAATACCAGAGTAAAGGTCAGAAAGCTCAGTGAAGTATGCCATCGATTGGGAGAGAGAGGTAGAAGCCAGAGTTAGGGAGGCTAAGCATGAGACAGCGCAAGATTTCCATTCTTGCATCAACACTTTAAAGGAAGACAAAGGAATTCTGGAAGCTGCCATGGACATACAACAGGCTGATATTGATCGGGAAAGGGCCGATTGGGAGCAGGAAAGAGAAGCACTCCGAACTCAAATTCAAGAAATGCAATTGGCCGTAGAAAGGTCAAGGAGGAGTCGGAATGATCAGATGCTGATAAACAATTTGGAAAGGAAAGCCTTTGAACACCAAGAAGACTTGGAGAAGGCAAAAGCGGCTTTGGTTGCAGTCCGGACAAAATGGAAGAGAGCAGCCCACCAAGAAGCACTCCGTCTACAACAAGTAGAGAAAGATTATGATGCAATCATCGTTGATTTAAGAAAAGCAAATGCCGCTCTTAGAGAGCGAACTCTCAGGCAAGTCCGGGATGCCCAAGCAGATAGAGATCATTGCCACAACTTGATGGCACGGATGGAAAGACAAATAGATAGGCTCTTGGACCATGTCTCCGGCAACGCTCAAGTATTAGGGGCAAAGAACCGACACATAGGGCAACTGCTCAGAGAAAAAGACATGATCAGGACCAGGATCAATGAAATCAGGCACTATATCACTATGAAGTGTTTGACTTGCGAACGAGTACCTCGGCCTGCCCTCTTCTCTTCAATCATGGAATGTGTCCACCAAGTCATGGAAGAATTGGGGAGTATACAGAAAGATCTTACACCAAGAACTGCAGCAAGGCCAAACAACGCCCCCCGGGCGCAAAGATTCGAGGCGTTGGAACATGTTTAGAAGAGTCTGTTATTTTAGAGTCTGTTTGTCCTTTTTTAAAAGTTTTCCTCAATTGTTGTCTTTTTGCAAGTGTTTCAAGTTTGAAGAAATAAAATTCATGAACATTTCATTCATATCTTATGTCTATTGTTTCCGAACTATGCCCGGTCTGATTCATGCGGGGACATGATACGTAGGCAATCCACATAAGATTCGACCATCACTAAAAAAAAAAATAAAAAAAAATAAAAGGGGGGAGAAGTTAAAAGAAAAAGAATATTGATAAAGGATGAAATCGAAGGAACATACAAACCGGAATGACACATCGCAAACGAATACATGTGGCAACACCATCACCTGTATAAGTGCATCACACCCAATGTGAGATTACTTATCCGTTATGTTGTTTCAGACTAACCGTTTGTTTGCCAAACTCCAGGTTTTAGTAAAAAGTGGTTGATTTTGTGGTAATCTGGCACCACATTCGTATTTCACAAGGTCCAAAGGAAAAGTTCGGCAGCCTAAAAGTACTCATCCCTATTTCATTAGGTCAAAAAAGGGTGCCGACATATCTTCCGAAATGCCTTTAGCAACCATTCCCGTTTCAGAGGAAAGCTCATTGACAACCATCCCGGCTACTGAGTCGGCAGCTTTGGAGGAGCATAGAATTTTGCGTTGCCGCATGCTCGAGATGTTGGACGATTGGAACAACGGGAAAGAGCCCCCGAGTCTGATCCCTGGGTTCCCTGAAATTCTTCTCAGATCAAGCGAAATTTCTAATACCCCCATCAATTACCCGCCTACTCTGTTTGGGTATTCTAATGCTACAACAATCTCTGAATCACCCTCCACCTCCCATCCTCGGGTGACACCATATGATACATCCGCAAGAACGTCGGTTGAGTTGCCGATTCCAGTCACAATGCATCCCACCGCACATGCTCTTTTCTTCGACTCCGCATCCTTTACATTCCCAGCACCACCGCTTACACGGGACCATACCCAGGTTGCAGCCAATATATATCCTCAGCCACTTCGATATGAGTTTCTACCAAGCCAAAATCCAAAGGCTCCCGAGCAGGAGGAGATGGCAAAAAGAATGAGGAGTTTGGAACAAAGCCTGAAGAACATGCAAGGTCTAAGTGGACAGAAAAGTGTATCTTACGCCGATCTATGTATGTTCCCTCACATCCACTTGCCATCAGGTTTTAAGACACCGAAGTTCGAAAAGTATGACGGGCATGGCGACCCCATTGCTCATCTGAAGAAATACTGCAATTAATTGCGAGGTGCCGGCGGCAAGGAAGAATTGTTGATGGCATACTTTGGAGAAAGTTTGGTCGGAATAGCATCAGAATGGTATATGGATCAAGACATATCTCGATGGCACATCTGGGATGATCTGGCCAGAGATTTTGTGAAACGGTTCCAATACAACATCGATATTGCGCCAGACAGGAATTCTCTATCGAACTTAAAGAAGAAGCCCTCAGAAAGCTTCAGAGAATATGCCATCAAATGGCGAGAGCAAGCATCCAGGGTGAAACCCCCTATGGACGAAATTGAAATGGTCACAACTTTTCTCCAAGCTCAAGAGCCAGACAACTTTCAATATATGATGTCGGCGATGGGAAAACCTTTCGCCGAAGCAATCAAGATTGGAGAAATGGTAGAAAACAGTTTGAAAACAGGGCGAATTTTGAGTCAAGCGGCCATTCGGGCAACTTCCCAAGCCATTCAAGGCGGGTCTGGAGGGATGCCCAGAAGCAAGAAGAAAGAGGAAACTGCCATGGCGGCAGTAGAAGACAGGAGATATCGAACCTCAAGGCAGGTATTCTCCGACAGGGCCCCCCAGCATTACTATCCACACCATAGCATGGCCTATGCTCCTCCGCCTCCACCCTATGCAGTCATGAACATTCAACCTCTGGCACGGCCACAGCCACCAGCCAACAGAAATCCACCTCCATTCCAGAGAAGCCAACCTCCTTACCAAACCAATATAATCTACGGCCAAATAACACTCGCCACTGTGAGCAACCCAAAATGAGCTTTACACCGATTGGGGAGCCGTATTCCACTCTTTTTCCAAAACTCAGGCAAGAGAACCTACTGCAGCCCGTTTCGCAGAACAGGCAGAATCCAGACTCTCCTGCCTACCAGAGGGGAATATACTGTGCGTATCATTCGGGTGTTGAAGGACACAGTACTGACAATTGTTGGACGTTGAAGAAGGCAGTGCAAGAATTGATCAATCAAGGGAGGATTGTCTTCGCAGATGAAGACATCCCAAATGTGACAAACAACCCATTACCAGCCCACAACAACGGGCCAGTGATTGGAATGATTTGTGACGACAAGGAATTTGACCCAGCTTTGAAAGCAATAATCGCCATCGCCAACATAGAGAAACGACTTGAGGCTACCCCGAAACAAGAGAAAATGGGGAAAATGGTTGAAGTTCTTAAGACTAGATCTGAAAAGACGATTGAATTAAAAGCATCGTCTCAGAAGAGTGGAGTCCTTTACCTCCCACGAGGTCGAGTGGAAAAACCATTGGCAATAGGTGCCCCCAAGAAGTTCCACTTAAAGAGGGAAACATCAATGTATGTACCAAAGGGAACTTATGTGGCCCGAAAACCAGATGAACCCGTGGTTATTGCACGCGTGCAACAAAAACCAATGACAGATCCGTCCGCAGTACCTTGGAGCTACCAACAAACACTTGTTACGCGCAAAGGGAAAGAGGTTGCAGGAAATTCATCTGAGAGCGTCCTGGGGCAGAAGTACTTAAACACGCAGGAGGTAAATAACACCACACAAAGGCGTTTCCCATCAAAGAAACCTGTAAGTGCTGAAGAGGCAGAGGTCTTTTTTCAAAAGATGCAAATGCCTGACTATGAGGTGATAGACCAACTGCGCAAATGCCCGGAACAGGTGTCGATGTTGTCCCTTCTAATGAAGTCTACTGAACATCAGAAGGTTTTGCTAAAAGCCTTGAATGAGGCATACGTGCCTATTGAGACTTCATCCGAACAACTTGAAAGAATGACAGAGAGATTCTTCGCGATCAATCAGATTTCTTTCAGTAAAGCTGATTTGCCTTTGGAAGGTGCCGGCCACAACAAAGCTTTGCATTTGACTGTCAAATGCAAAGGCTACTATATGAAGAGGGTCATGGTTGATGGAGGTTCAGGGGTAGACATATGCCCGCTTTCCACTTTAGGCCGCATAGGAATCAGAGCTGAAAGGATTCGGCCTAACAACATATGCGTGCGAGCTTTTGATGGTGTAAAAAGAGATACTGTCGGAGAGATTGATGTAATTATGACCATCGGCCCGGTGGACTTCGAAGTGACATTTCAAGTTTTGGATATGGACACTTCCTACAACTTTCTTCCGGGGAGACCATGGATTCATGCGGCTGGAGCTGTGCCCTCTACCCTCCATCAGATGTTAAAATTCGAACACAAGGGACAAGAGATCGTGGTCCACGGGGAAGACGAGCAATCAATTTACCGAGATCCGTCCATCCCCTGCTTAGAAGCGGAAGCGGGAAGCGAACACATTGTCTATCAAGCTTTCGAGATTGTGTTGGCAGATCAACACGAAGAAGGGAACCCTCTCCCCCAACCTTTCTTGTCTAATGCCTCCATCATGGTAGCAAAAGAAATGATTAAACATGGCTTCCAGCCGGGAAAAGGTTTGGGAAAGTCCCTACAAGGAGTGCCGAAGCTGATAACTTTACCCGTAGCTGAAAAGTTCTTCGGAGTAGGCTTTCGCCCAACCCCTGAAGATGAGAGATGGGCCAACAAGAGAAAGAAGAAAGGATGGGTTCTGCCGCAACCATTGCCACATATGTACCAAACTTTTGTCCGACCAAGGTACAGCGAAGAAGAAGAAGACGAGGTCTTCACATCGGAGGAAATTGAAGAAATATGTGGGGCCATGAGGCAAATGCTCTATGATGTTAATATGGTTCAATCGGGAGAAGGAACAAGCACCGCCGAGGTGCTGTATGTGGGCCCTGAAGCTAAATTGCAAAATTGGAAAGCCACACCCTTCCCAGTCAGGCGGGAGTTCTGGTAGATTTGTCCTGTCATTTTTCCTTCGTCACAAGTTACTTCAGGACGTAACTTGGATATTTTTCTTTGTTTTCTTGTATTTTGGTTTCCCCAATGTAATTTTGTTTGTTTTAAGAAAATTCCAAGAAAATGAAATAAATATTTCATCATTTTTCACTATTTCTAATTTTGTTGTTTATTCTTCCTTTTCAGTCCTAATAATGCGGCTTTAAATAACATGACATGCTTGCTGAACTCATGCTCAAATCCGAACACGCCACCTAATATGGAAATAATGAACCAAGAACCGGAATACGATGAAGAAGAGGCTTTTAGGGAAATAAATCGAGAATTGGAACATTTTGAGAATAAACCTAAGCCAAACTTGAATGACACCGAACCGGTTAATTTGGGAAACTGATGAAGAGGTCCGAGAGACCAAGATAAGCATCCACACTGATGAGAAAACACGAGATGCAATAGTCCAACTCTTGTTTGAATTTAAAGACGTGTTTGCTTGGTCTTGCGACGACATGCCAGGATTAGGAGCTGATCTAGTGGTGCACAAATTACCAATCTACCCTGACTGTCGCCCAGTGTAACAGAAGCAAAGAAAGTTCAAGACTAACATCAGTGATAAAATCAAAGAAAAAATCACTAAGCAGTTGAAAACAGGGGTAATTCGAGTGGTACAATATACCACGTGGTTGGCTAATGTTGTGCCCGTGCCAAAGAAGGACGGAAAAACTCAAGTATGCGTCGACTACCGAGATCTAAATAAAGCAAGTCCTAAAGATAACTTTCCTTTACCGAACATCCACATCCTTGTCGATAACTGTGCCAAGCATGAGATACAATCGTTTGTGGATTGTTACGCGGGATATCATCAAGTGTTGATGGATGAAGAGGACGTCGAGAAGACTACTTTTACCACACCTTGGGGGACTTACTGTTACCGAGTCATGCCATTCGGCTTGAAAAACGTGGGAGCAACATACATGAGAGCTATGACTGCCATTTTCCACGACATGATGCATCAGGAAATAGAGGTGTACGTGGACGATGTGATCATCAAATCAAGAACCCAGGGCGATCATGTACGAGACTTGAGGAAATTCTTCGAGAGGTTGCGGAAGTATGATTTGAAGTTGAATCCAGCCAAATGCGCTTTTGGAGTCCCGTCAGGTAAACTTTTGGGTTTCATAGTCAGCAGGAGAGGTATTGAATTAGATCCCACAAAGATAAAATCCATCCGGGATTTACCTCCTCCCAGGACAAAGAAAGATGTAATGAGTCTTCTAGGCCAACTGAACTACATCAGTAGGTTCATCGCTCAGTTGACTTCCACATCTGAACCCATATTCAAGTTGTTGAAGAAAGACGCTGCGATCAAATGGACAACTGAATGTCAAGAAGCTTTTGACAAAATCAAAGAATATTTATCAAACCCTCCAGTCTTGGTCCCGCCTGAGCCAGGGAGACCTCTTTTCTTGTATTTAACAGTCTTGGAAAACTCTTTTGGTTGTGTCCTCGGACAACGTGATGCGACAGAGAAGAAAGAGCAGGCGATTTACTACCTGAGCAAGAAATTCACTAGTTATGAGGTCAAGTACACTTTGCTGGAAAGAACGTGTTGTGCTTTAACTTGGGTCGCTCAAAAATTGAGACACTACCTCCAAGCCCATACGACTCACCTCATTACTCGGTTGGATCCTTTGAAATATATATTCCAGAACCGATGCCTACCGGAAGATTGGCAAAATGGCAGATCCTGCTCACTGAGTTTGACATAGTCTATGTCACTCGTACGGCAATGAAGGCTCAAGCATTAGCAGACCATTTGGCTGAGAACCCGATCGACGAAGAGTATCAACCATTGAATACCTACTTTCCTGATGAAGAGGTAAACACGACAGAAGTTGTTTCGGAGGACAGTCATGCTTGGAAAATGTTTTTCGATGGGGCAGTAAATGCTAAATGTGTAGGGATTGGGGCAATCTTGATCTCTCTTGCTGGTCAGCATTACCCAGCCACGGCTAGGCTCCGTTTCTTTTGCACGAACAATACGGCTGAGTATGAAGGTTGTATCATGGGTATGAACATGGCAATTGATCAGGGCGTCGAAGATTTGTTGATCATGGGAGATTCAGATCTAATTATCAAACAATCTCAAGGCGAATGGGAAACTCGGGACGTTAAACTCCTCCCTTACCGACAGCACGTGAATATTCTTGGTAAGCAATTTGCATCGATAGAGTTCAGGTATATCCCGCGATGTCACAATGAACTAGTTGACGCACTTGCCACTTTAGCTTCAATGCTACCTTATCCGGGCAACGCCCATGTCAATCCCTTGGAAATGCAAATCAGGGAAAGCCACGGTTATTGCAATGCAATCGAAGAGGGACCAAGCGTCAAACCATGGTACTATGATATCAGGAGATTTTTGAAAATGCAAGAATACCCCGAACATGCTACTGGAGATCAAAAGAGGACCATTAGGCGACATGAAGGTGGTTTCTTTTTGAGCGGCGAGGTCCTGTATAAAAGAACCCCGGATCTTAACCTCTTAAGGTGTGTTGATGCCGAAGAAGCAAGAAGAATCATGTACGAAGTACACGCAGGAGTATGTGGGCCTCATATGAATGTGTATGTCTTAGCCAAGAAAATCCTTCGAGCAGGTTATTATTGGATGACCATGGAGAAAGATTGTTTCGGTTTTGTCCGACAATGCCATCAATGTCAGGTACATGGAGATCTGATTCATGCACCTCCAACTGAGCTGCATCCTATGTCAGCGTCGTGGCCATTTGTCGCTTGGGGAATGGATGTCATTTGCCCGATTGAGCCGAAAGCTTCGAATGGGCACCGATTCATACTGGTAGCTATCGATTACTTCACAAAATGGGTCGAAGCCGTCACTCTCAAATCAGTCACTAAGAAAGCTGTGGTGGATTTTGTACACTCGAATCTTATCTGTCGTTTTGGTATACCTGCAACTATCATCACAGACAATGCTGCGAATTTGAATAGTCGTTTGATGGAGGAAATATGCGAGCAATTCAAAATAACGCATAGGAACTCCACCCCTTATCGACCCAAAGCAAATGGTGTCGTGGAAGCAGCGAACAAAAACATTAAGAAGATTTTGGGAAAGACAATCCAAAGCTCTAGACAATGGCATGAACAATTACCGTTCGCCTTACTGGGATACCGTACTACAGTACGCACATCGGTAGGAGCAACTCCATACCTTCTAGTCTACGGAACTGAGGCTGTGATACCGGCAGAGGTAGAAATTCCTTCACTTCATGCGATCGTTGAAGCAGAGATTGAAGATAGTGAGTGGGTTAAGACTCGTCTGGAGCAATTAACTTTGATCGATGAAAAGCGAATGGCTGCAGTCTGTCACGGACAACTGTACCAACAAAGAATGGCTCGTGCTTACAACAAGAAAGTACGACCGAGAAATTTCGAAGTAGGTCAGTTGGTTTTAAGACGCATTCTTCCACATCACCAGGAAGCGAAAGGAAAATTCGCTCCTAATTGGAAGGGACCATACATCATCAGGAAGATATTGCCGAGAGGAGTGTTATACTTGGGAGACATGGAAGGAAAGGATCCTGGAACAGCTGTGAATGCAGATGCTGTGAAAAGGTATTATGTCTGAATTTGCTTCAATGATGTCCTCACAAGTCGAAATGATTGAAGGCTTTTATTCCCGCTACCTAAACACTACCAACCCTTTTGTAAACCCTTTGAGCCGGTTACCTTTCTTTGGCTACCCTCTTTGGAATCCAAATCAAAAAAAATCGTTAGAATCCTAAGAACCAACAAAAAAAAATCATTATACCCAAAGAACACCTGAACTACGTTCTGACTTGATTCCGAAAGGATACATAGGCAACATCTCCCTGAGGTTCAATCACACCAAAACAAAAATCCCAATTTCCCAAAACTTGAAACTGGGGCAGATGATATTGTTAATTCGGTTTAAGATCCGTCAAGATGATTCCAAAGTTGTAATTTTGTCCACAATTCTTGTTACCCAAACCGAGTACAAGTCCTTCAAGATCGATTGGAAGCTGTGAAAACATCATTGTCGCGGTCCGAAGTTCCTAGAATGAAAAGAAATAAAATGAGAGAGTCTCATTGGTGAAAACCTTCGGGCACCATAAGACGATGGAAGCAGAGAAGTACAAAATGAGAGGGCCTGTTTGTAAAAACTCGCAAAGAGTGCTATATGGCGATGGTAAGAGAGAAATGAGAGAGGTCGATTGGCGAAAACCCGCAAAAGGGCGCTATCAACCGAAAAGGTTGTTTCACCACAAGAAGTCCTGGCACGACTCTTTAGCTCGGAAACATAGACCCGTTTTGGTTCATAAGAAAATGGGAGTTTGTGACGATCAAGCATCTAGTCCGAGAAGCATGTCATGTTGGTTAAAGTCAGCATATACCTGAGATAAGTCCTTATTTTCCCCCGAAAGGGACTCCTCTATCTTTGATACGTTTTTCCATTCTTTGTTCATTCTTTTTCTTTGAATCCCTTTCGGTTTAATTTTAATTTTGAAACTATTACAAAGGAAGGCGACAGGACCGGTTTTATAGGACTCCGCCTGGTAAAGAAGAAAAGAAAAACAGCACCAGTGGTGTATTGATACAATCCACGATTGGATCGTAATGATTGATTGTTTCCAAAGAAACGGAGTTTAGAAAGGAAATGGAAATCAAAGGCCAAGGTCTTAGAAGAGACGAAATAAGGCCGAAGGATAGAACCCATACGGAAAATCCTCGTGGAATTCCGGGAATGAACCCGGTCAGTTTGAAAGGAAGTCACCCAAAGACAATTGGTAGCAAACTTCTCAATGGAAATGGAAAACGATCAAGCAATGAAGATAATCAAGGCCACAAAGTCAACCACTTTTTCAACTGATAAAATGTTCTTTGTTGAAAGCAGGTCTGTTTAATTATGCAAGAAGAAGGTACAACTCAAAGAAGTAAAGTATGCAAGCATTGAAATGGCTTTGGAACAAGGAAAACACATAAAAAGGGAAGTTTCTTTTTAGAGCTTTATCTTATGCATTTGTTGATGGTTAAAAAGAAAGCCTAGAAGAAGGCCCAAAAGGAAGAATAAAAGAAAAGAAAATGAAAACTCCAAAAAAGAGAATCAAATCATATCAGGTCCAATATCTGTTTGGACCCCGGTCAGAAAAACCGAGGGTCTTTCCGGCCAGAAAGCCGTGAAACTTTTATCCCGGTCAGAAAACCGAGGATCTCCCAGTCCGAAAACTGCGAAGCCATTTACTTTTACCCCGGCCAAAAAACCGAGGATCTGACGGCCAAAAACCCGTTAGATATTGTTTGAATTCCGGCCAGAAAGCCGTGAAGCTTTTATCCCCGGTCAGAAAACCGAGGATCTCCCAACCAGAAAACTGCGGAGCCATTTATTTTAACCCCGGCCAAAAAACCGAGGATCTGACGACCAGAAACTATTAGATATTGTTTGAATTCCTGCCAGAAAGCCGTGAAACTTTTATCCCCGGTCAGAAAACCGAGGATCTCCCAGTCAGAAAACTGCGGAGCCATTTATTTTAACCCCGGCCAAAAACCCGAGGATCTGACGACCAAAAAACCGTTAGATATTGTTTGAATTCCGACCAGAAAGCCGTGAAACTTTTATCCCCGGTCAGAAAACCGAGGATCTCCCAGTCAGAAAACTGCGGAGCCATTTATTTTAACCAAGGATCTGACGGCCAAAAAACCGTTAGATATTGTTTGAATTCCGGCCAGAAAGCCATGAAACTTTTATCCCCGGTCAGAAAACCGAGGATCTCCCCAGTCAAAAAACTGCGGAGCCATTTACTTTAACCCCGGCCGAAAAACCGAGGGTCTGACGGCCAAAAACCGTTAGGCATTATTTGAATTCCGGCCAGAAAGCCGTGAAATTCAAAATCCCGGCCAAAAAACCGAGGATCTCCCGGTCAGAAAACCGTGGAGCCATTTACTTTTACCCGGCCAAAAACCGAGGATCTGACGGCCAAAAACCATTAGATATTGTTTGAATTCCGGCCGGAAAGCCGTGAAACTTTTATCACCGGTCAGAAAACCGAGGATCTCCCGGTCGGAAAACTGCGGAGCCATTTACTTTAACCCCGGCCAAAAAACCGAGGGTCTGACGGCCAAAAACCGTTAGATATTGTTTGAATTCCGGCTAGAAAGCCGTGAAACTTTTATCCCGGTCGAAAAACCGAGGATCTCCCAGTCGGAAAACTGCGGAGCCATTTACTTTTACCCCGGCCAAAAAACCGAGGGTCTTGCAGCCAAAAACCCGCTCGACATTGTTTGAATTCCGGCCAGAAAGCCGTGAAACTCTTCTTCAAAATTCCGGCCAGAAAGTCGTGGAACGTTTATTTGTGAAACCATGATTTTCTTACCCAATACAAGAGTCTTTTTAATCGCTTTCTGTGTCATAACTAACTCACGAAATTTTCCTAGCAAAACTGGGGTAGAACATTTTCGTTCGTTTGTTTGTTTTGTTGTCTAAATAGGTTTGATCTCGGGACGCAAGGATCGAGATAACCTACGATTGGAACATCAATCCGGCATGAAGAAGAGAAGAAAAGAACCAAAAAGAAACGAGTCCAAATATTGGAGTAAACAAAGGCGCGGATTGCTCAGAAGCTAATTGAAATAACAAGCTCCGCCAACTCCGTTTCACTCAATGTTACAGAAATAAACAAAGCACATACAGCTTGTTGAGCATCAAGGTTCAGATCGAGGTCTACAGCAAATCAGCTAAGATTCAAGATCAAGTTTTCAAGAGAATCATAGATAGGAATCTTGTAACTCATAGTTTGATAGCCTAGCTAGTTCAGCTTTAATTTCTCTTTTTTGGTGTAATAAGGAGGTTAGTGAGCAGTAAGCAGCAACAGCGGCAACGATGGCAACAGTAACAGCAAAGTGTCAGTCCACGGTACTCCCAGCTACCAAAACTTCCCGAACTATATTGACCTGATTCCTGTTTAGCCCAAGATATGTAGGAAGCCTCCCGAAGCAAAGGCTCGGTCAAGATCTTTTAAAATGCTTTACATGGAGTGCTCAAAACAGGCAAAAATCGCTCGTATTTGCTCATTTATCTTTGCACGAAAACTCTTCGTTGTTTGCGCGCAAAGAAGGGCAGCTGTGAGCACGTGATTTTTGCCTTACGTGAGAATTACTCCCAAAAATTCAAAAAACAAATAATATAGATTTGTACGGTGTGTATATTTGTGAATTTTCGTGTTTATTTTTGGCAATTGTTCGAATTCGTATGAGCGTGATTATATGTGTTTAAATTAATAAAAATACAAAAATATGTCGTGCTTACATTTCTTATCTAGCTTTGAAATTAGGAGTAATTAATTTTATCTTACAAAAATGAATATCACAAAAAATAATTCATCTTTTTACATTTTAGCATTTAAATGCCTAATTGTGTGTTTTATGTTTAATTGATATCTAATTGTATGTAACGATTGTTAGTATAATTAGTATTAGCTAATTTGATTTGATTTTTTCTTTAGTGTAGTTAGGATTTTATTTTTTATTTAAATTAGGAGTTAAATTAAAGGAGAGGAAATAAAGGAAAATCGGATTTGGGCCAAAGATCCAAGCCAAAACATTTAACCTAGTCCAATCCCCAAATCAAAGCCCAATTCAAATAACTCCTCCCAACCCGTGACCCGTCCCCCACGCCCGAACCGACCCACCGCCCCTTTGATCTGAGCCGTTGGACTCCTTCATCCAATGACCCGGATTTAATTGCCTAATTTTAATCTTCCAAAAACCCCTAAACCCCTCATTTCCCCAAAACATAATCCCTTTCTAAACCTTCAGCGACTGAACGCCGCCGCTGCCGTGCTCCGCCACCGGAAATCGCCTCACGGCGGTTCCGGTGGTCCAAACACCACCATTTTAACACCGTAGAACCTCCCGACCACCCTGAACACGAATCCATTAACCTGTTCATTTCGAATCACTTTCAAACTTCTCGAATCTTTAATTAAAGATTCCAATCGAACTTCAACCCATGCCAAACCACCCCAAATTAATACCACACCTTCACCTCACCTCCCTCACACGCTAACTGTTGCTATTTCGGCTCAAATCTAGCCGGAAACCAAAGAACCCCAAAATCCTAGTCCAAGAACCCTAAAAATCGAAGGGAAATTTAATTCGCCGGATTTCATCAAATTGAGGTCTAATAGACCTTAATTGATGTGTTTTCACTTAGAAAACATTTCAATTAAGGTCCTTTCGACCTCGAATGACCAAAGCCTCAAGCCGCCGAGTTCTCCATTTTCTGTTTCAAGGTATTTCTTTTCTTTTCCGTTCTTATTTACTTGTACTCGTCAATTTAGTTTAATTGTTTTCGTAGTTTCATTTGTTTGTTGATTTTCCTCGGACATCTTCAATTTCTTTTTTTTCCTCTTCTGGGACCTTTTATTTTGTCGACCTGTTTGTTTTCCGATTCATGGTTGTAAATGATATAGTTATAAGATAGGAATTCGATTCGATATTTTCGTCGAATAGCTAATCCTCCATTTTGGACTACTTTGGCCGAGAGTTCTTGAAATCACTGTCTTTGCGATTGGTTTGTTATCTATTGTACATGTCGTAATTGTTTAACTGAATGTTTGTCGATTAGTTTCGTAGGTTCGTTTGTTAGAACATTGGGACAGAGTTTCAGTTTTGCTAATTTGATTCAAATTCGTGTTTGGATTGTAAACTTTTAGTTGTTATGATTTCAAATAGGACTGGAATTGGTTATAGTTGTTGAATCATAGAGTTTAACTAGCTGTTAGTTAATAAAAAACTGATTGGATATAGTTGTTTAGCTTAGGATTGAAATTTTAGGGTGCAAGGCACATGTTTAGGAAGTGGAACCTGCTGGACAGCAGGTATCCCATTTAGTTTCTGCACTTTAGGGTTGTTTAAAGGGTAGAGCCATGTTTAGACAGCTGAAAAGTGCAAAAAAGAGAGAATAATATGTGATGGACAGATCTGGAATAATTAAATATGTTGATGTTTTGAGTCTTGAAGGCTATAAGACACACTAGCAGAACAGTTGTTAGGGACACTCATTCACAAATACATCATTGGCAGAACACTAGAAACACTCACAGATATACATACTCACTGGGAAAATCAGAAACACAGAGAAAAACACACAGATTGAGACCTACCTAGATACATTCCTTTTTCTGAAAAAAATAGAGAGCTAAGCTCTCTTTGTTGTCTTTACTGCCAGGATTTCACATTAAGTTTAGGATTTCTAAAACACTGAAAAAAGCAGATTCTGAAATTCTTCCTTTTCTCTGGCCCATATCCGAGTGTTCAAGTTTGTTTGAAGGTTTCTTTTAAGGCTGCTGGTTTCAATCTTGTTTGGATATCTTGTTTGGCTAGGATTTTCTTTGGTTGCAAATTATTTGGTCTTCTCTGTTGGTGCAAAATTCTGGGCACCTTTAATTGTCATTGGTTCATACGTTTGGTGGATTTAAATCACTCTCATTTGCTGTTGGTTTCTGTTGCTGTTTGTTCTGTTGGAGCTGTTACTGATTTCTCTTCCTCCATTTGTACTGTCACATTCCAGGTACACATTTCTTGGGCTTGACTATTCTTGTACCATGATTGAAATGGAAGACCACTTTGAATCTTTGTTTGAAGCCACTGCATAAATGGTTTTGTTTTTGTTAAATTAAGAACTGTTAGCCAAAAAAAAATAGATATTGTACAGTTTAGTCATTAGAAGATTGAGGGTGCATTAGTCATGTATGTTTACTTAGCTCTTACTTTCATTATGTATGGATTGAAACAAAACTTGCTAGGCTTGTATTTGTAAACTTGGATTATTTTGGACCATTGATAAAAATAGATATCAGTTTTCATTTATGCTCAATTAGTTTCTATATTTCTAGTATACGATTGGATTTGTGTAAGTAAAAGTAGCCAATTCAGATTAGGATTCCCTTTGATATTTTACATAGGTAATTTGTTAAAGTTTAAGTAGTTTAAGCATGTTCAAGATGTTGGTTCGGTTAAAGTTTAGCTATTAATATAAGATGTTTGGAATCATTTTAAATTTTCTTTTACGTTGATTTTTCTTCTTATTTTGAGGTCTATTTATAATTAAGCAAGCAAGATAAGTTAGACAATGCTTTTAGATAACAATGTTAGTTACTTTAATCATATAATTTCGATTTCGTCAATTAATGTCAGATTGAGGATAGCGATATCCAAAGTAGACAACCTCACGTCTAAATAATTAACCAAGACGAATTAATTCTATTTCGTATATTTTGGTCAATTTTCCATTAGTTCACATCTTTTCATTCAATCCCCGGCCATAAGTCAAAAGCTAGGAAATAACACATCATTTGGTACGATTCTTTAATTGGAAATAATTTTAAGAGATACCCTGTTAAATAAATTGATCTTTTTTATGTTTAGTTTTACAATGGTTTTAATCGGAATAGTTTCAAATAAATAATCCAGATAATTTTATATATTCATCTATCTGTCAAAAGTCTGAATCTATGTTGTAATTAGTCTTTCTTTTGGTATGGTCTCAAATTAATAAGCGGTTTTTTTGAGGTTTAACTAGAGCATATGATTTATGAGCATATTAAAATCAGATAATTTTTAGCCATTTATAATAATTGAAGCGACCGTGCTAGAACCACGGGATCCGGGGGTGCCTAACACCTTCCCTCGGGTCAACGGAATTCCTTACTTAGAATTTCTGGTTCGCAGATTTCATTTGGAAAGTCGAAATTTCCTCCATTCGGGATTTAATAAATCGGTGACTTGGGACACCTCAATTTATTCCAAGTGGCGACTTTGAATTAAATAAATAAATCTCGTTTCGAATATTGCACTTAAATTGGAAAAACTCCCTTATGCATTATCCTTCGGGGTAAGCGCGCCGAAAGGACGTGTGACAGTAAGTGGCTGAGTGGCCTTGCTACCACAATCCACTAAGATTCAGCTCTTTCTCGCTCTGATTCGTCCCTCTCCCTCCAATCCTGAAACATGGGTTTTTTTTAAAGCATATCTAAGAGGGGTAGAGGTGTTGAAAGGCACCTCAGGTGCCGGCTGCCAGTCAGTGCAGGCACGCATGGGCGACGCTGGCATGGGGCGTGGGCATAGGGGGCATGCATGGCTTGTTTGTGCTACGTCCCTAAAGTTCACAATCTACGTCGGCAAGTACTACTGTGGGCTCGTAGCATGCCTGGAGGTTGCACCGCTCGTGGCAAACGTTGACTTTTGGCAACAAAATATGGAGCATCATGAAAGTAGAAAATCAAGGTGTCGTGCGCATGTGGCTGTCACGCCCCAAAACGAGGGACATGACCGGCGCCTGACCGAGTAGCCCCAGTCAAGCGGACCTGGGTGCCTTTATATCCCACGCGTTACCCCCGTGTCGATTATTACTCATTAACCAAATATCTTACCAATAATGACTGATTTCACAATGCAGAAACATAACCATGTGATTGATTTACTAACAAGTTCACAATTTACATTTACAACGCCCGACATACATATATACATGAGCCTCAAATCCCACAGTTTACATGTCTACGGAACCTCTAGGATACAAAGGACGATACAATACTTGCCGGTAACAAGGCTCCGGCTATACCTTACACAAAATCAAAATAAACTCTAAACAAGAGTGGCATGAGCCACGTAGGGCCCCGAAAGGAAAGGGGCTCACCAAAACGGGCAGTGGAAGATGAAGGATGCTACTGCCGATGAGCTGAAGTACCTGCTACTGATTCACCTACAATCATAATACGAATGTAGCGTCCCCGGCAAAAGGGACGTCAGTACACTTGAATTGTACTGGTATGTATGGACAAACTTTGTCCCAAGTAAACTCAAGCCATTAAATTACATCAAAACTAATCAAGACAGCCAACCATGTTTTCCACCTTTTACTCATTTCAGATAAGCCTCAACACAAACACGTTCAAGGTAAACAAATAGAACAACAACCAATCAACCACATAAATTGCAAGTAGTCAAACATAGGGGCAATCAGTGCCCCCCAGGTTGCAAACTCTCCTCCTGTCTCCTTTCACAATTTCACATCATTGATTTTTGTATCAATTTTCAATAGCGATTTCGATCGCTTTCCATCCTTATTACCCCTGACCACCCTTATTACCTCGGCCACCCTTATCACCCCAACCCACACCTTATTTCCTCATGTTGCGGCGCGCAACCCGATCCCACCTTACAGTTTAAAACACAACAATTTCAAACAGCAGATAAGGCACTACACACAATTTCAACAAGTTCAAATAAGCAACTTGCACATTATTTCATGTTCTCAATTACTTATCAAGCCAATATCACAACCAAGTTACAATATTTCCATAATCAAAAATATTCACACAAGTATGTTCAACAATTTTCCACAATTCAAGTGTTTCGTCTCTTTCCACAATAAACCAATTCTCAAGTGTTTCGTTTCTTTTCCACAAGGTGCCTTATAGGCCATCATAACCATTATTCACAATTTTTTACCCAATTCAACTCTTATTTACCTTTCGGTTCATATTCCATACCACATCACTCATATTTCAACAACAACTTTGAGAATTTCACACAATTTGTCAAATTAACACTAAGCAAACAATTTTCACACATATAGGCGATTTCACAAGAATCAAAGTTATCCATACATACCTCGATTGAGCTTTCCTTAAGTTACTACAACACTCCAAAAACTCTAGCAATTCCAATCTACTATGAAACATAACAAAATTAAACACATATTAGAAAGATATTCGTGAAACTAGCTCATTTGAACATTTTATCAAATGCTAGCTGAGCATCTTGATTTCGAATCCCCTTTTTAAGACTTCCTTCATTACCTAACCCAATCTTTAGTTATTTAAGTTAAACAATCTTCCCATAAACCTAAGTTGTACATGCATGTATACACAATACTAATAAACCAGAGAATCATACCTCAATAACTCATCTTATACACCAAACTCGAAATTAAACCCTAGGGTATAGAATCTTACCTCTTAGATGAAGAACTTGCTATTGGGTTCTTGATTCTTGAAGATTGATGCAAGATTTGGATGATTTGGATGTTGGGTTCCTCCTTCTCTCTCTAAAATACTCTCACCTCTCTCTAAAATCAGTAAGAAATGACCCCAAAATAAACCCCAAAGCCTATATATTAAAATGGGGTCGGGTTATAAAAATAAAAGAAATAACCCTGCGATGTCAATTCTGCTATCGCAGAATGCACCGCAGAATGGACATGCGGGCCGCAAAATGCACCGCAAGATCGGCAGCCAAAAATGAGCTACACTGGTTCAATCTGCGGTCAAAATGCGGACCGCAGAACGAACATGCGGACCGCATAGTAGAAATGCGGATCGCAGATTTGACCTGACACACGATCGCATTTTCCAGCCTTTGGTAATTTGATCATAACTTTGTGTAGGAATGTCCAAATGATGAACGATTTGAAGCGTTGGAAACTAGACTCAAAGGGCTTTCATTTAATATGCTATTCACCACATAAAACCGTTAAAATTTCATGGTATAACCAGTTTTCACACTGGTCAATGAAAAATAGCCACTATTTACGAAATCAATGAAAAATAGCCACTATTTTGATGCAACAGGGACCGGTCCCGTATAATATACGGGAGTTCTAGTGCATTTGTGTATACTCCAGTAAAACCTTATACCTAATTATCTATGGTCGTTTAAAATGGAGCCTTATGTGAATCCATTTGGAAATTTGGCCTATTTCGAAAATTTTCCTATTTGGCTTACACTTGGGCTTTCATTTGGACCTCATATCACTTACCATAAGGCTCATACTCATATTTAGCAAGTCTAATTGATGTCCATAATGTTCATAGCACATAAAATATAATAATTAGCCTACGTGGCACCACCGAATCCTATATTACTTAGCGAAATTTTCTGGGGCCTTACATTCTCCCCCCCCCCCCTTAGGATCATTCATCCTCGAATGAGGTGTATAGTCTTTCCCAAACACTTTAACATCATACATCTCTTTTCTAACTTACCTTCAGTCTCAAAATTTTCACTAACTCCTAAATTTTTCAGAAATTTCGGCAGAGTTTCCTTTGTAACTAGGCCTATCCACCTGCCAGAGAATCACCAAAATCTTCTTAACCACACATCCACAACTATACATAGCACCACAATGTATATATACACAATCCTAGTCCCAGTATTATAAGAACTACATTAACATATGAATACCAGAACATGGACTGCACAGTTTTACATCAAAATACCTATATGGTACATTCCAAGTCAAAACTAACTGGTATTCAATCAAACGAAAGTACTTTCCTTCCACGACACATTTATCCTTCCACACGACATTATAGACTTACAAACATTGTCATAACACCTTCTCAAAAATAATATCAACTCCCAAACATACATAACAAGGATGACATATAAACATCTTGCATGAGATAACTATCAATTGACTTTACCTTTTGATAACTTCCACTGTACAATTTACACTCCACTGGATATTGCAATTCATGATAACAACAATAACCCACAATTCCATTACTTGGCATCATACCATCAATGATGTCAGTTCATAGTAAACAAACAATCATGTGTTCATAATAGTCCTTACCAGCCATTAATGTAATCGCAAAGGTGTTCTTCAACAAGAATATAATTTCATTTCAATCAACAGTCCATATGAAGTCAAGCCATCATGAGTCTTGCTATTAGTGCATAATATAGGATATTACCATGATCATATAGTTCAATCAAGTCAATTCATACCCACAATTGTTTTTTTTCATCACTATCTTCTTAGACATAAGCATATAGAAACACAAAGTACATGAGGAACAGTTACGGGGAATATCATACACCTATTGCAACCTAATGTGTAATACAGTCATGTTACTTTTATTATCAACTCACATAATATTTTTAGGGGTACACTCACACTATACCCTTGATGACCCTTAATAATTACCCTAAGATGTGCTTTCATAAACTGACCATAAAATTACCTACCCAACATATATGTGACCACACTGTGAAGCTTCATCTTTGACTCGTCTAAACTTACAATGCTCAATGGATCGGGATCTAATCAATGAGGAACAACAAAGTTCAAGATCAAGTTGGAGTTCTTCAAGAATCCATTAATGCACAGGGTAGAGTACTTTATGAGGTTGTATACTAAGAGACAGAAAATGTTACCACTAACAATACTAACATGGTTAATCATTATGACTACCTCAATTAATACACAAATGACGAATAAGAGTAAGTAGTACATGGGAAATAGGAATCATAAAGGAGGAATACTCAAGTACGTGAACCACTCATTTCCTAAAGTGTAGGAAAAATCTGTCTACCTCGAATAAGAATACTCTAGCACCTTGAATGTGATATGGGATTCAAAATAACACGAAGTTGAATTACACTCTTAACATTACTTGACGCACAGAATCTATGCCACAAGCCTATAAGGATGAAAATAATTGGACGCTTATGAGATTACCATATTCTAGACAACTTAACACTTCTTGGTAATTGATCATATATGAGGGAACTAAAAATTACGACCATTTGTCATTCAAATCAACATGTTCATGATATGTACAAAAATCCGAAGTCATCTAATCTCAACCTTTCATGAGTGAAACTCAATAGCTAGGAAATCTTGATATTGGGACAAAATCATGAATTGGTTAGATGGTTCTAATAGTTAACACGACGCTCCAGGGAGAAGGCAAATAATACTCATATCTAGCCAAGAAGGTGATATACCAAGAGTAGTAAAACGATCCACACATGACAACGACATATTCCATGATTCTAGAAGTTGAGGGTGTGAAGAAAACCAAACTCAATGAGACAGTGCACAATAATCACTGAAGGTTTGTTGATGTTCATGATGAGATCTCCATAGGTTTTGACTTGAAAAAAAGGATGTGTCATAGTGATACATAGAAGGGAATGTTCTCTTATGGTTGTCGTACAAGTGTAGGGAACTAGCACAATGAATTCACTAAATAAGGAATACGATTAAAACATTGTGGAGACATAATGAGAAAATAATCATTGGTTATAAGCTAGTCACACTTCTACTATATTAACTCCCCACTACAATATATGACCATGCCAGGAGCAACCACAATACTAGGACATAGTGAGCTACTTACTATGGGATATCTCAAGTGGAAACAAAAATTATGGTGACACAAGATCTTTCCTGTGATGGGATGTGAGGATCTCAATTTTTAGAAAAACTTTATGCACACATTGACCATTTCAGTTGACATCTACTTGTAGGATAAGTGTAGATGCATGCTTTCACATTTCTTGATAGTAAGAAGGTTTTCATGATGTTACTTGCAAGAGAGTGGATTGGCTATTCAAGCCATATAAGCAATATACACAACTGAGAAAAAGTGTGACTCGAGAAGGATCACAAATCTTGGATACTTTGCATGGAACTTGACACCACATGTACAAACTTTACAATGGTGCATGTATAGGCACAAGTGAGCAGATGTTGTCAATTTAAATGAGACGTTTCTGTAAGAAATTCATCGGGAATAGTCCTTTGTTGAGAATTTAGGAAAAGCAAGTAGGAAATATCAATAGTGTTATAACTCAATTCAGGAACATAATTATAGAGGTCAATTCCGTAGGAGGTTGTACATACTAGAACTGTGATCGGGAGAATTTGTAAATGATACGTCTCATTAAAAGAGCATGTGCATGAAATATTTTGTAATTTGGATTCTTTTTAAGAACATATCTATGCAAGGACAAGGAAATCATAAGGGTTTAACAAAAAATTTAAACAATCGCCACATTACCAAATAAAATGGATCACATAGATTTTTACATAATTACCATACCTCTAGGCTGCATTTCATAGCCCTTCCATAGGGTTCACATATAAAATTATTCACCTATGCGCTTCATACAATAATAAGAAAATCACAAGTACAAATCAAACACTTTAAGCATTCACCACATTATCGAATAAAAGAATCATGTCATTTTTACGTATATTAGTCTATCGACTCTTGGGGCCATAATTATCACATCAGACTTGGCACTAGGCCACATTTCATAACACAATCTTTTTTTTTTCGCATTTCACATCAACATCATAATCTGTTTCATATTCCCTCATGTCACAAGTATCACCAGGTGCAATTTCATTTTGAGTTCTCGACACATTGTCTATACTTTATTTCTCAAAAGCATTTGACTTATTTCAACATCTCTATGCATAGAGGACTTCACATTTGAATACATGATTCATACTTATAAAACCTATTTTAAGTTGTCAATAATAGCACATTGATCATATTGGAAAGCATCTTTCACAAAACATCGGGTCACAACACAAATTCATGTAAAGTATCAATCACAGCTAGAATCCAACATTTAGTCTTACCACATTTACACAGTCACTTACTTCATTTCCAAACATCTTTATACATTACCAACAACTATACGCAATCAATCAAATACCTTTGGTACACGTAAGAAAATTTTGGAAGAATCAACCATAACATGTTTTCTCACACAATTTGGCATCAAAATCTCAATTTAAACTTAACTTGAAGTCTAGGCATTTTAGCACATAGCTCACATTCTTCACATATCCTTACTTACCAAGAATAACATATTAAACACATGAAGAAGTACCTCCCACATATATTTTTACAACAATAATTCGCTTAATATAATTAAACGAGTACTGCATCAATTATATTTTGAACTTAAACATTTATGCGAGCACCATGGAAGCTTAATTTCTAAGAGACGGGGTTTTAGTCGTACATACTTATTGTATACTACATGGTCTGGTTGTACATTGACATTAGTAAGAACGAGGGTACTCTCCTTAACAACGAGTTCTACCAATCACTCCATGACTCAACACATTCTCCTAACAAGTCCTTGGGTAATCCACTTGGACTCAATGGTGAGATAAATCTCACCTTACATGCTTCAAATTCACAAATTATGGTATCAAAATTACCAATTTTGAGGTTAATACTTAGAGAGGAAATTAGCTCCATATCTTGAGCCATATCGCACGATCCGGAATATCAAAGAAATGGGTAAATTCCTAAATGCCCGTGCAGCCCCCAACTTATATGATGTGGTCGACAACACACCGATAAGAAGGGCACTACTAGACACGGCTCCGAGACATCCTAGGACACTTTAAAACCTTAGGCTCTGATACCAAGTTTGTCACGCCCCAAAACGAGGGACATGACCGGCGCCTGACCGAGTAGCCCCAGTCAAGCGGACCTGGGTGCCTTTATATCCCACGCGTTACCCCCGTGTCGATTATTACTCATTAACCAAATATCTTACCAATAATGACTGATTTCACAATGCAGAAACATAACCATGTGATTGATTTACTAAAAAGTTCACAATTTACATTTACAACGCCCGACATACATATATACATGAGCCTCGAATCCCACAGTTTACATGTCTACGGAACCTCTAGGATACAAAGGACGATACAATACTTGCCGGTAACAAGGCTCCGGCTATACCTTACACAAAATCAAAATAAACTCTAAACAAGAGTGGCATGAGCCACGTAGGGCCCCGAAAGGAAAGGGGCTCACCAAAACGGGCAGTGGAAGATGAAGGATGCTACTGCCGATGAGCTGAAGTACCTGCTACTGATTCACCTACAATCATAATACGAATGTAGCGTCCCCGGCAAAAGGGACGTCAGTACACTTGAATTGTACTGGTATGTATGGACAAACTTTGTCCCAAGTAAACTCAAGCCATTAAATTACATCAAAACTAATCAAGCCGGCCAACCATGTTTTCCACCTTTTACTCATTTCAGATAAGCCTCAACACAAACACGTTCAAGGTAAACAAATAGAACAACAACCAATCAACCACATAAATTGCAAGTAGTCAAACATAGGGGCAATCAGTGCCCCCCAGGTTGCAAACTCTCCTGTTGTCTCCTTTCACAATTTCACATTATTGATTTTTGTATCAATTTTCAATAGCGATTTCGATCGCTTTCCATCCTTATTACCCCTGATGACCCTTATTACCTCGGCCACCCTTATCACCCCAACCCACACCTTATTTCCTCATGTTGCTGTGCGCAACCCGATCCCACCTTACAGTTTAAAACACAACAATTTCAAACAGCAGATAAGGCACTACACACAATTTCAACAAGTTCAAATAAGCAACTTGCACATTGTTTCATGTTCTCAATTACTTATCAAGCCAATATCACAACCAAGTTACAATATTTCCATAATCAAAAATATTCACACAAGTATGTTCAACAATTTTCCACAATTCAAGTGTTTCGTCTCTTTCCACAATAAACCAATTCTCAAGTGTTTCGTTTCTTTTCCACAAGGTGCCTTATAGGCCATCATAACCATTATTCACAATTCTTTACCCAATTCAACTCTCATTTAC
Organism: Nicotiana noctiflora; assembly: GCA_032618575.1. Lineage (NCBI taxonomy): Eukaryota > Viridiplantae > Streptophyta > Magnoliopsida > Solanales > Solanaceae > Nicotiana > Nicotiana noctiflora. The sequence continues at coordinate 183,354 of JASVEL010002527.1, forward strand.
CTTTCGGTTCATATTCCATACCACATCACTCATATTTCAACAACAACTTTGAGAATTTCACACAATTTGTCAAATTAACACTAAGCAAACAATTTTCACACATATAGGCGATTTCACAAGAATCAAAGTTAGCCAGACATACCTCGATTGAGCTTTCCTTAAGTTACTACAACACTCCAAAAACTCTAGCAATTCCAATCTACTATGAGACATAACAAAATTAAACACATATTAGAAAGATATTCATGAAACTAGCTCATTTGAACATTTTATCAAATACTAGTTGAGCATCTTGATTTCGAATCCCCTTTTTAAGACTTCCTTCATTACCTAACCCAATCTTTAGTTATTTAAGTTAAACAATCTTCCCATAAACCTAAGTTGTACATGCACGTATACACAATACTTATAAACCCAAGAATCATACCTCAATAACTCATCTTATACACCAAACTCGAAATTAAACCCTAGGGTATAGAATCTTACCTCTTAGATGAAGAACTTGCTATTGGGTTCTTGATTCTTGAAGATTGATGCAAGATTTGGATGATTTGGATGTTGGGTTCCTCCTTTTCTCTCTAAAATACTCTCACCTCTCTCTAAAATCAGTAAGAAATGACCCCAAAATGAACCCCAAAGCCTATATATTGAAATGGGGTCGGGTTATAAAAATAAAAGAAATAACCCTGCGATGTCAGTTCTGCTATCGCAGAATGCACCACAGAATGGACATGCAGGCCGCAAAATGCACCGCAAAATCGGCAGCCAAAAATGAGCTACACTGGTTCAATCTGCGGTCAAAATGCGGACCGCGGAACGAACATGCGGACCGCAGAGTAGAAATGCGGATCGCAGATTTGACCTGACACACGATCGCATTTTCCAGCCTTTGGTAATTTGATCATAACTTTGTGTAGGAATGTCCAAATGATGAACGGTTTGAAGCGTTGGAACTAGACTCAAAGGGCTTTCATTTGATATGCTATTCACCAGATAAAAACTTATACCTAATTATCTATGGTCGTTTAAACTGGAGCCTTGTGTGAATCCATTTGGAAATTTGGCCTATTTCGAAAATTTTCCTATTTGGCTTACACTTGGGCTTTCATTTGGACCTCATATCACTTACCATAAGACTCATACTCATATTTAGCAAGTCTAATTGATGTCCATAATGTTCATAGCACATAAAATATAATAATTAGCGTACGTGGCACCACAGAATCCTATATTACTTAGTGAAATTTTCTGGGGCCTTACAGTGGCAAATCTTAGTAAGTGCCGATTGCCAATGGATGTTGCCGGCAAAATCAGGTGGCGACAATGCTTATGGCGGCAAATGGCTTTTAGCAAAGCAACGTGCGAGTAGCACCGCAAGGGGCATAGTGCATGGGGCGAAGCTTACTAATTTGCTGATTGCCATCCGTTATTGTGGGTTGTGTCTGGCATTACATCACTTATGGCAACTGACGGCCATTAGTAATGCAACGGCAAAGCAACATGCTAGTAGCACCGCAAGTGGCAAAGTGCATGGGACGAAGCTTACTGAGTTGCTGATTGCCATCGATTGTTGTGGGTTATGTCTGTAATCCCCCCAACAGCCCGAGACGGCTGATGGCTTTTAGCAATGGAACCGCAAAGCAACGT
>JASVEL010002527.1:190000-256719 GCA_032618575.1 Nicotiana noctiflora
TGGCTTTTAGTAATGGAATGGTAAAGCAACGTGCTAGTAGCACCACAAGGGGCAAAGTGCATGGGCGAAGCTTACTAAGTTGCTGATTGCCATCGATTGTTGCGGGCAACAACCGATGGAGACATCGTTCGTGACGACTGTTGTGTTTTAGCAGTGGAACGGCAAAGCAATGTGCAAGTAGCACTGAAAGGGGTGAAGTGCATGGGGCAAAGCTTACTAAATTGCTGATTGGCATTGGTTGTTGCTGTTTATGTCTAGCATCGCTCGTGGCAGCTGATGGCTTTAGACAATAAATGGTGGAGCCTCGTGCAAGTAGCGCTGCAAGGCGCCATGCGCCTGGGGTGAAGCTTAGTTGATGTCGATTGCCATTAGTTGCTGCGGGCAACATCGGGAGGCGACAACGCTCTTGGCGGCTGATGGCTTTTAGCAATTGAACGGCAAAGCAACGTGCTAGTAGCACCGCAAGGGGAAAAGTGCATGGGGCGAAGCTTACTAAGTTGCTGCTTGCCATCGGTTGTTGCTGGTTGTGTCTAATATCGGGAGGCGACAACACTCGTGGCGACTGATGGATTTTAGCAATGGAACGGCAAAGCAACGTGTTAGTAGCACCGCAAGGGGCGAAGTCCATATGGCGAAGCTTACTAAGTTGGCGATTGCCATCGGTTGCTGCGGGCAACATCGGGAGGCAACAACGCTCGTGGCGGCTCATGGCTTTTTGCAATGGAACGGCAAAACAATGTCCAAGTAGCACCGCAAGGGGCGAAGTGCATGGGAAAAAGCTTACTAAGTTGCCAATTGCCATCGGTTGTTGCGGGCAATAGCAGGAGGCGACAACGCTCGTGGCAGCTGATGGCTTTTAGCAATGGAATGGCAAAGCAATATGCAAGTAGCACTGCATGAGGAGAAGTGCATGGGGCGAAGCTTACTAAGTTGTCGATTGCCATCGGTTGTTGCGGGTTGTGTATGGCATAACATCAGTAGGCAACATTGCTCGTGACGGCTGATGGATTTTTGCAATGGAACATCAACGCATCATGCAAGTAGCACCGAAAGGTGCCGTGCGCATGGGGCAAAGCTCAGTAAATTTCTGATTGCCATCGGTTGTTGCAGGTTGTTTCTGGCATTGCTTCAACCCCCTATTCTTGCTTTGTGGGGCTTGTCTTGTCTTTGCAACGTTGGCATCGGCAACAACACATGGCTGCGCGTCATGTGTTGGGGTTGTTGTTGGCTTGTACCGGTGAGGCAAGTGTACGTGCGGCACATGAGTGGTGTTCGGCTTGTGTGGCTAGGTTGGATCCCTGCTTGAGCAGCGATGTCTTGGCCCGCATGCTATCTCAGTCATGGAACAAGCGCAAATTAGGCTTGTTCGGCGTCGGTTTTTTGTGTTGCATACCTAATGCCAAAGCATTATCAAGCACAATCGGTTGCCTTTCAGTCCTCAAGTTCGATGTGCGGGGTGAACCAAAAGCTGCAGTTGTGTCCTAAGTTGTCCTTGCTTCGCCTTGCGATGGCTTGGTCCATAACTAGTATGCTCGGACTCTTGGATTCGGTAAACGCAATGGGCACGGCGTCTTCATTGGCTCCTAACTACCCAAAGAATGCCCCTTACAAATGACAACTGTGCTCGTCTTGGACTTGGCCATTCCCTTTATGTCAGCCATGCTCGTGCGATGCCGGCGTCAATGAGGAATCTACCTGGTTGATCCTGCCAGTAGTCATATGCTTGTTTCAAAGATTAAGCCATGCATGTGTAAGTATGAACAAATTCACACTGTGAAACTGCAAATGGCTCATTAAATCAGTTATAGTTTGTTTTATGGTATCTACTACTCGGATAACTGATAATAGGTGAATTTGACTATATTTATGCCCTAAATAATCACACTTTGTTATGGTATTTATGTTGTTCATGAGGACAAAATGCTTTGATTAGTGTTTGTTTGTGTTTTATAGGTACATGTGATGCAATGGATGCTAAGAAGAGTATTTTGAAGTCATATGTTGATGAAAAGGCCAAGTGAATATCTAAGGTGAAAAGAGCTGGAAGAAGCAGTCAAAAATACGCAGCACTGTTCATCCGCGGTTCATTCGCGGTTGCGGATGAACCGCAAAATAAGAGGTATTCTGAAGTTTGACTGTTCGCGGTTGGCTCGCGGCCGTGAACGAACCGCTGAAGTCGGCGCCCAGTTCTCCTAATTGGATTCAAATTTAGTTTTTTAAGCCCTAAAACCTCTATATAAACTCCTAGTTTGCCCCATAGAGGCATGTTGTCTTTAATTCAATACTTTTTCAAGATATTTAGTAAGAGAGAATCCTCTCAATCTCCTTCTTTTATTTTATACTCCATCCGTTTCAATTTATGTGAACCTATTTCCTTTTTAGTTTGTGCCAAAAAGAATGACCTCTTTCCTTATTTGGAAACAATTTACCTTTATGCAATGATTTATAGCCACACAAAATAAAGGTGCCTCATTTTATACCACAAGATCAAAAGTCTTCTCACTTTTCTAAAATTTCGTGCCCAGTTAAATGGGTTCACAAAAATTGAAACGGAGGGAGTATCAATTATTTCTTTATGATTTCAATTATTATTCTTGTTTCTTAAAGCATGAGTAGCTAAATTCTTTTCTAAGGTTTTGATGGAACCTATTGAGTGATGAACTTATCGTTTATGCGATTACAAATTGTGACTTAGATTTCTATTTGTTCAACTTCATTCTTGTTGTAGTTAATTGGTAGACATCCCAATTAGCGGTGCCTATTTAGTGTGCATAACTTGGAAAAGAGTGCATATTTAGGTATATTGTTGAGCAACACCACACCTAGGTTATTGGAGGAATCTATAACTTTAGGCATATAGACGGGGTTAGGAATAACGAAGTCTTGGGTGCAATCTTAAGTGAACCTTTCAAATTAAAACTAGCTAGGGTAGCTCGGGAGAGTGCACTAGTAAATTATTGTAATTTCTCGGGAGAGGGTTACGATACACATAGTGTTCAAGATTGATAGAATATATTAACAATTTGTATGAGCATAACGATAAGGGATTCCATAAATAGGGGAAATCAATACCTTAGTCCTTCTCATAATATTCTTTTTACTCTACATTAAATTCTTTCTTTCAAGCATTCTTAATTATTGTAAAGTAGATATTCGAAATTCACACAAAGATATATTCAAAGTTTGGGAACTTGATTCGGAAGTACTTTTGGGGTTGTGATAGTTGCAATTGGTAGGTTAATTCTCTGTGGGATCAATCTTGGACTTATTAGACCAAGTTATATTGACTACGACCTTTGTTTGGACGTGAATCAATTTTTAGCGTCGTTGCCAGTGAATTAACGGAATTATCAATCGCCATTGACAGAACTTCAAGATTCTTGTGTATTCAGGTTCTTTCTACACTCTACATTGAATATTTTGACGGTTGTTGATTTGGGTATTCAGGTGCATGCCTAGACAATATGCAAGGACTGGAGAACTAATTGAAGGACTCTCAGACCCCGAGCAAACTTTCCGGGCACGTAACAAAGCCATCAAACAAATTCAACAATCTCAACAACCAATCAAATTAGACTTCGACATGGGTGACGCAAACGAACAAAACCAGCAAGCAGGGCTAAATATGCAAGAGGCACAGGAGGCACAGGAAGGTGCATTGTTCGACTGGGCACAACCCACAGCGGATAATTTGGCAACTGCCATCCTTGTGCCAGCAATTCAAGACGAGTCTTTCCAGATCACTAACAACATGCTTCACTTGTTTCAAAACAAGTGATTATTCTCTGGGTCTCAGGTTGAAGATCCACAGCAGCACCTAAAGAACTTTCTATCAATATGCAAGACACAAAGCAACCGAATGTAACTCCGGAAGCTATCAGATTACTACTCTTTCCATTCTCAGTTACAGGAGCAGCACAGATATGGCTAAACTCACTACCAATAAACTCCATTGCAACTTGGGATGAGTTAGTCAAATAATTCCACAACAAGTTTCATCCACCTAACAAGACAGCTCGACAAATTGATGAGATTGTGAGCTTCAAACAGAAACCAATGGAAACATTACATGATACTTGGGGCAGATTCAAGGGTATGCTTTTTATGTGTCCTCACCATGGGATTCCTGAGCAGATGTTAGGCCAAAGATTCTACATGGGGCTTTCAGACAACATGAAATTGTAGATACTTCAGCAGGTGGGGCTTTTCTGAGCATGACTTGGAGAGAGGGCCAAAATTTGGTAGACAAGATGGCTCAAAATTCTGGGTGGACGTCCAGGAATGCTCCTATCACACTAGTAGTACACTCAGTACCTCTGGATCCATCCAATACTCTAGAGGAGAACATGGCAACTTTGTTGACACAAATGAGCATCCTGACAAAGAAGGTGGAAGAATCAGGGGTCAAGCAGCAGGTTCACATTGTAGATACTACCAATGGTGGTTTATGCACATCTTGCATTAGTCAACCCATAGGTAATCCATGGGCTGCAGACCAAGAACATCATCACCAGCATGAGGATATGAACTATGTGGCTAACTATGGAGGGCAACGACAAGGTAATCAAAACTGCGGCCAATAGGTTCCAATGTAGTACAGACCTCCCCAGCCACAATTTAATGCAGCAGGTATGAGGCCACCACACAACATGGCCCCATATCCTAGACCTCAGAATTTCGGAAATCAGCAGCAGGGATATCATCCACCTCTACCACCACATGGGGGTAGACATGACAATGGGTTTGCAAGGTTGGAAGCTATGATGCAGCAGGTAATTGGGTCAAATGCTAAAACAAATGAGAGGATAGATGCACATGATGCCGCCATCAAGAATATTGAAGTACAGGTGGGTCAGATTGCTATGTCTCTCAACAATCGTCCTCAAGGGACATTGCCTGCATATACACAAACAAACCTAAAGGATTAAGTCCCAAAGTGGATGATGGCAGTGACTCTGAGAAGCGGTAGAGATCTTGATGCTGAGAGTGAAAGTGAGAAAATCGACAGACAAGCTAAGACATCCACTCCATTGCCCATTGAACTAGATGAGTCCACAGGGTTGACAGAAGTCGCAGTCTAGCCAGTTACTGAAAATAAAGAAGCAAAATAGGGAACGGAGAAAGTAGCTGAACAGGTAGAGCAGCAGATTGATGAGAAAGTGATAGAAAAAGACAAGTCCCAAGTCGCTGGGAAGAAGAGGCCTCCACCACCATTCCCCCAAAGGTTGGCCAAACACCATAAAGAGGAGCAATACAAAAAGTTCTTCGAGATGCTCAAGCAAATCCAGGTAAACATTCCCTTAATTGAAGCTTTAAAAGAAATGCCTGGTTATGCTAAAATGATGAAGGATTTGATGTCGCGGAAATTTTATTTCCAAGACTTGTCCACCGTTGCTAAGAAGCTATCTGATCCAGGTAGTTTCACCATCCCATGCACTATAGGGAATTATGCCTTTACTAAGGCTTTATGTGATTTGGGGGCAAGCATTAATCTCATGGCATTAGTTATTTATAAGAGGTTAGGTATTAGGAGAGCCAGACCCACTTCTATGCTTTTACAGCTTGCTAACAAGACGATTAAGCGTCCATTTGGTATTATAGATAATGTGCTTATCTAGGTTGGGAAGTTCGTGTTTCCCGCCGATTTTGTTATTCTTGATTGCAAGGTCGGTGAAGAAATTCCCATTATACTAGGAAGACCATTCCTAGCCACCAGGAGAGCCATAATTGATTGTGAAACCGGGGAACTCAAGATGAGGTTGAATGATGAGGAGATCATCTTCAATGTGCAAAAATCCATGAGGCGCCCTAGTGAGTTCGCAAATTGCTCTCTCATTGATGCGGTTGATGTGATAGTGGAGACCGACGATGTAGAGTTGACTATTGAAGATCCACTTCAAGCATGCCTGATGAACATGGATGAGGTAAATGGTGAAAGTTTAGCTGAATGGGTACTATCTCTGAAATGCAAGGGATTTTGGCAAAGAGAGCTTGAGTTCCAACCTCTAAACTTAGAGAAAAGAGAGAGCCCTCCAGCAAAGCCATCCATAGAAGAGCCACCAAAGCTCGAGCTTAAACCACTTCCATCACATCTCAGGTATGAATTTCTAGGTCCTAACTCCATGTTACCTGTTATTATCTCATCTAGTTTGTTAGATGTGTAGGCCCAAAAGCTTATACATGTACTCAAGGAATGCAAGACTGCCATTGGGTGGACCATGGAAGACATAAAGGGGATCAGCCCAGCCTATTGCATGCATAAAATTCTTCTGGAAGATGGACACAAACCTTCCAGGGAACATCAAAGAAGGCTGAACCCCAACATGAAGGAAGTGGTGAAGAAGGAAGTAATAAAGTGGCTAGATGCGGGAATCATCTTCCCAATCTCAGACAACAGCTGGGTTAGCTCGGTCCAATGTGTGCCAAAGAAAGGATGCATGACGGTAGTGAAAAATGAGAACAATGAATTGACTTCAACAAGAATCGTCACCGGATGGTGAATATGCATGGACTAGAGGAAGTTGAATCTAGCCACCCACAAAGATCACTTCCCACTTCCCTTCATTGATCAAATGCTTGACAGGTTGGCAGGGAGGTCCCACTTTTGCTTCGTGGATGGATACTCGGGGTACAATCAAATCTCCATAGCCCCCGAAGATAGAGAGAAGACCTCCTTCACATGCCCATATGGAATCTTTTCCTTCAGGAGGATGCCATTCAGACTATGCAATGCACCTACCACATTCCAAAGGTGCATGATGGCTATTTTCACCGACATGATGGAAGAAATTATGGAGGTGTTCATGGATTATTTCTCAGTGGTAGGGAATTCATTCGATGAATGCCTTGCCAATCTGACAAGAATGCTGAAATGATGCATGGAAACAAACTTAGTGCTAAACTGGGAGAAGTGCCATTTTATGGTACAAGAAGGTATAGTATTGGGGCACCGGGTTTCAAGCAAAGGCATTGAGGTAGACCGTGGCAAAGTTGATGTCATTGCAAATCTGCCTCCACCAACATCCGTAAAGGCCATAAGAAGCTTTCTTGGACACGCCGGATTTTACCGGAGGTTAATCAAAGACTTCTCCAAAATATCAAACCCTCTCTGTAAGTTACTTGAAAAGGATCACCTTTTGTTTTTTCTGATGAATGCAGGATTGCTTTTGAAGAACTCAAAAAGAGGTTGGTCACAACATCCATCATCATTGCCCCCGACTGGGAGCAACCTTTTGAGCTAATGTGTGATGCAAATGACTATGCAGTGGGGGCAGTGCTGGGCCAAAGGAAAGACAAGCTGGTGAATCCAATATACTATGCAAGTAGAACTCTGAGTGGAGCACAACTAAACTACACAATGACGGAAAAGGAGATGCTTGCGGTCGTGTTCCCATTCGGCAAATTCCGGTCCTATCTCATAGGATCAAAGGTAATCGTATACACAGACCATGGAGCTTTAATATATTTAATTGATAAAAAGGACTCTAAGCTGCGCCTGATTCGTTGGGTGTTGCTTCTCCAAGAGTTCGACCTCTAAATTAGGGATAGAAAAGGTACTAAAAATCAAGTCGCTGACCATTTGTCAAGACTTGAAGGAGCTAAAATTGTCAAAGAGAGTGGGGAAATTCTGGAAACCTTTCCAGACGAGCAGCTGCTCACCACCACTCTCCTTGAAATACCATGGTATGCTGACTATGCTAATTACCTAGCTAGTGGTATTGTTCCTCATGACCTCTCATCGGTCCAGAGGAAAAGATTTTTTCGTGAAAATCAGTTTTATTATTGGGATGAACAAAATTTGTTTAGGATATGTCTTTATAACATGATCCGGAGATGCGTCCCCGAGATAGAACAATCTTCTGTTTTGCAGGCATGTCACGCTTCAGCATATGGCGGTCACTTTGGAGGAATACGTACAGCTGCCAAAATACTTGAGGTCGGTTTCTATTGACCAACGGTGTTTAAAGATGCACACTTGTGGGTGAAAGGTTGCAACGAATGTCAACGCACCGGGAACATCTCCCGGCATCATGAAATGCCAATGAACCCAATCCAGCAAGTTGAAGTGTTCGATGTCCGGGGAATAGATTTCATGGGGCCCTTTATTAGCTCATACGACAATAAGTACATACTTGTTGCAGTTGATTACGTGTCCAAATGGGTGGAAGCTGCAGCATTACCCACTAATGATGCTAAGGTGGTAGTGGGATTTTTGAAGAAGAATATTTTCACCCGGTTCGGGACTCCAAGGGCCATCATCAGTGACGGGGGCACACACTTTTGCAACCGAGCTTTTGAGAAATTATTGGCCAAGTATGATGTTAAACACCGTGTGGCCACTCCATATCACCCGCAGACTAGCGGTCAAGTTGAGGTCTCCAATAGGGAGATAAAAAGTGTACTGACTAAAACAGTGAACGCCACAAGAACCGACTGGTCCAGAAAGCTTGATGACGCACTATGGGCTTATAGAACAGCATTTAAGACACCAATTGGCATGTCGCCATACAAATTGGTGTTTGGGAAAGCTTGTCACCTACCGGTTGAATTAGAGAACAAAGCTTGGTAGGCACTGAAACAATTGAATCTCAACTTGGATGGAGCAGGTAAAGCAAGGCTAACCAGGTTGCATGAATTAGAAGAATTTCGGTATCTAGCGTTTGAAAGTACTAGATTATATAAAGAGAGAATGAAGCGGATTCATGACCAAAATATCGTTGAGCGGAACTTCAAAAGCGGGGATAGAGTACTACTATACAATTCAAGATTACGATTGTTCCCAGGAAAATTGAAATCAAGGTGGTCAAGACCCTTCAAGGTAATTGAGGCATTTGAGTCAGGAGCTGTGGAAATTCAAACTATGGATGGATCACGTACATTTAAGGTAAACAGACAGCGGTTGAAACCTTACATAGGCCTGGATGACATGGAGGACAAGGAAGAATTGCGGTTGGATGAACCTCAAAGGTCTAGCGAGCCTTAAAATGCGCTAAGTTGAGTCATGTCGCGACGTTAAATCAGGCGCTACGTGGGAGGCAACCCACGAACATATTGTAAGAATTTTTTTTATTAGTAGTATTTAATAAAATAAAATAAGAAAAAACAAAAATTTTGCTGAACAATGCACTGTCCGCGGTCCATCCGCGACCGCAGATGAACCGCGGAAAAATGACCTCTCTAAACTTTCTCTGTTCGCGGTCCATTCGCGGCTACGAACCAACCACGAAAAATTGTCCTCTCTGAATCTCGACTGTCGCGTTCCATCCGCGGTCGCGAACGAACCGCGAACAGTCGCGGCCAGTTCCGCGATCGGCTAAAAATAATGTTTTTTTTTATTTTCTTTCCCCCCCCCCCTTCTTTAAACCCTAAAACCCCTCCCCTATTTCCCATATCCCCATTAGCCGCCCCCGCACTCTTCCAATCTCTCTCTCTCTCTCTCTAACTTCAAATCCTCCCCCTTCTCTCTACAAAATCCCAACCCCTCTTCTCCAAATCATCCCCTTCTTCCTCCTTACTCCTCCATTGTTATCACTTGTAAGTTTCTCTACTTTTTTCTCTTTTATTTTGTTTTTATTTTTAGTTTTTGAATATTTATTTTGTAGAATTAATTAGATATTGTTAGTTTAGGATAAATCATGAATATCACTTGTTTTTTTTGTGAACATTACATGTTTCCATGAAATTCTTCTAAAGAACCTTGTTATATGATGGAAGTTTGGTAAAGAATGAGTTGTTGGGTTATCAATTGTGTTTATGATGCTAATTTTATGATTTGGAAATCCAAATAATAGTTAGACCATGTATGTTGGTTGGTTAGCCAAGTTGGGAAAATTATCCTTGATCATAATTTATTAATGTAGTTTTAGGAGACATAATGCCCAACTCATGAATTGGTGATGGTCTATTTTATTGGGGATGGATTAAGTCAATTGGGTAATATTAGAAGTGTTTAAATAACTAAGTGTGGGGTGCTTGAATAGGCATGTGCAAAATAGTTAGATAAAGAATCTAAATATAGGAGTATGAGGTCATTGCACGAAAAAATGGTCAATTGTGATATCTCACGGATGGCAAAGTCTGAGTAGCTTTCCGATGACTAACGGTTTACAAAAATTTTTGGCTATCTTATTTGTGCAGGATCATGGCCCCAAAGAGAGCTCGACATGGTGGTAACTCATCTAGGCAACCGACTTATGATGAGTCTAGGTTTGCTTGTGAAGAAGTGGAGAATGGATTTCACATTAAAGCGACCAAGAAGTGGCTCCAAGAGGTAGAAGTTGACCGGATAGCTATCCGCTCGGAGAAGCCGGAAATATATGATGAGATTCGGAGGCGGGAGATGGAGTTCCTCTTTGACTCACCTGCTAAGGTGAACAAGATGCTTGTCCTGGAATTCTACGCCAATGCTCCTTATGCTATGGTCAGACAAGTATTCGTTAGAGGTAAGACTGTTGATGCCCATATTCATACTATTAGGCAGATACTTAGACTGCCCATGCACACTAGTGATGTCAACTATTACCATGATAGGCCAGGTGTCACATGGGACATGCTAATAGAGGCCTTATGTGTAGACGGCATCCCGGTGTGGATTAGGAATAAGACTCTGCACTCTAACTGCTTTACACACACAGCCAAATGTTGGTTCTCTATAATTTGCAACTGTATCTTGCCCTCGAGTAACACCACATATGTTAACTTTAATAGGGCAGTTTTGACTTGGTGTTTTGTAACACACCGGGATGTTGATATCGCCCGAGTAATTAGTGATGAGAGGGTATTGAGGGGATCCCTCACTGCGAAGGGTTTTTATTACCCATCTCTTGTCACTACACTGTGTCTCCTCCGTCATACCCCAGTAAATGAAACTGATGGTGAGCTACTACCAAAAGCTCTTTTTTGAGAGCTGCTACAATCCGGGTTGGATGAGACACAACCCCAATTGACTTGGATAAGGAGGACGATCCTGTACCGGTTGCCCGGGCCAGGCACTCCACGGATTCAGCCGGACCTTCCAGGCCTGCTCCTCGTGGAGCAAGTATATCTAGGTCCGAGTCCACACGACCTATGCTAAGGTCCGTGGAGGAGGAGGTTGCTGATCTGCGCACCTCCATTGATGGCTTGCACACACGGCTAGACGCCATGTCTACAAGGCAAGCACGGTTAGAAAATATGTTTATGGCATGGTTCATAGCACTTGGACGAGCATGTGTCGACCCATCCACCGTCTCCGACTCCGAGTGAGTCTTAGGTAGGTTCTATTTCCCCTCTTGTGCTTTAATTTTTATTTATGTCATGGGGACATGACATATAATTAAGTGTGGGGTGGGTGACTTATCTTGTACATGATGTATATATTAGTTGTAGTAGTACTATAAAATAATAAAAAAAACACAAAAAAAATCATAAAATTTTAAAAATCCAAAAATATGAGTAGAGGACTCTTCCTAATGACGGACTATTTAGGACAAGTACTCTTGAGGGAAGTAATCCACGTAGGAATTTTTCCTTCTTTTATTTTCTTTTTATAGGTAATGTATCATCTCCCCCTTGGTTTTTCTTTTGACCACGGTTCTTTTCCAAGGGTTTTTATTTGAACCGGGTTAGGTTGATTCTTTTAGGATTAGAGGTAAAAGGGCAACATGTAACCCCGCATATGCACATTAGCAAAAGCGTAAATTGAACTTGAGAATGTATCTTCTAAGCTTGACTGTAGAATCTCAATATGCCTTAAATTGCACAATAATACTTGCTTGAACATCGATAGGACTTTGTAGATAAACTGGATTCCAAATGAGTTGCATGCCATGTGTGTGTGAGGTTTTTACTTACATTTTATGTTGTACATGATGCCTAGAACTTGCCATGTGTGTTTGCAAAGCGAAATAGAAGTTGTTTGGTTGTAGAAAGGATAGAGGCATTTCTTTGTGTAACCCCATATACCAATAGACATAAATTCACCCGTACATTATATCTTAGTTAACCCCTTTGAGCCTAATGCCTATTCTTTGATAACCCTTGAATGCTCATCAAATATACATCTACTTTACCTCCTAGAAGAACTTGAATTATAATGAAGATGCAAAGGTTTAAGTGTGGGGTGAAGGGAAATTGAAAAAGGGAAAGTCAAGAATTAATGATAAGAAATAGTGGACTGGTCCAAAAAAATGTTGCAAAGCAATGAGACAAAAAGTGATATCAATGAATATGTAAAAATTAGAAAGGCCAGTGACATCAATAAAAGCAAATTGGGGGTTAAAAGTGAAGAAAGGTGAAGGAATGTTTATGGGAGACATAAGGAAGTAAACAAAAAGGGAAGTTGTGAAAAAGAAAAGAAACGTGCTTAGGGAGGTTAGTCACTATAACCAAAAGTATCCTACCCGTCCCATAGCCTACATTACAACCCGTAAAGACCTCTTGATCTATAATTAAATAACTCGATTAGTGGAGTATTACACTAGGGGCAAGCCTATGGTGTGTCTGTATTCATATAAATGTTCTTTGTTGAGAGTGAGTGAATTTTTCCGATATCTATAAGTTCCATGTCTTTGAATTGTTAATGTGTGGGAACTTCTCTCAATAAATTTGTGAGGGCATGTAATTCAAGAGGAAGAAGGTAAATTTGCAAGTTTTTGGTAATAAGTAGAGTAAGTAATAATGTGCAGGCATGAGAGTTTGCGGTTAGGTAAAGATTGTGCATATCTTAGGTTGTTCATGTATAATAGCTTTTGTGACATATTTTGGGGGAGACAAAAAAAAAATTTCTTGGCCTAAGGTGTGATTAAAGTTGCTCGAGGACGAGCAAAGGTTTAAGTGTGGGGTATTGATAATAGGTGAATTTGACTATAATTATGCCCTAAATAATCACACTTTGTTATGGTATTTATGTTGTTTATGAGGACAAAATGCTTTGATTAGTGTTTGTTTGTGTGTTATAGGTACATGTGACGCAATGGATGCTAAGAAGAGTATTTTGAAGTCATATGTTGATGAAAAGGCCAAGAGAAGATCTAAGGTGAAAAGAGCTGGAAGAAGCAGTCAAAAATACGCAGCACTGTTCATCCGCGGTTCATTCGCGGTCGCGGATGAACCGCGAAAAAAGAGGCATTCTGAAGTTTGACTGTTCGCGGTTGGCTCGCGGACGTGAACGAACCGCGGAAGCCGGTGCCCAGTTCTCCTAATTAGATTCGAATATAGTTTTTTAAGCCCTAAAACCTCTATATAAACTCCTAGTTTGCCCCATAGAGGCATGTTGTCTTTAATTCAATACTTTTCCAAGATATTTAGTAAGAGAGAATACTCTCAATCTCCTTCTTTTATTTTATATCAATTATTTCTTTATGATTTCAATTATTATTCTTGTTTCTTCAAGCATGAGTAGCTAAATTCTTTTCTAAGATTTTGATGGAACCTATTGAGTGATGAACTTATCGTTTATGTGATTACAAATTGAAACCTAGATTTCTATTTGTTCAACTTCATTCTAGTTGTAGTTAATTGGTAGACGTCCCAATTAGCGGTGCCTATTTAGTGTGCATAACTTGGAAAAGAGTGCATATTTAGGTATATTGTTGAGCAACACCACACCTAGGTTATTGGAGGAATCTATAACTTTAGGCGTAAAGACGGGGTTAGGAATAATGAAGTCTTGGGTGCAATCTAAAGTGAACTATTCAAATTAAAGCTAGATAGGGTAGCTAGGGAGAGTGGAGTAGTAAATTATTGTAATTGCTCGGGAGAGGGTTACGATACACATAGCATTCATGATTGATAGAATATATTAACAATTTGTATGAGCACAACGATAAGGGATTCCATCAATAGGGGAAATCAATACCTTAGTTCTTCTCATAATATTCTTTTTACTCTACATTCAATTCTTTCTTTCAAGCATTCTTAATTATTGCAAAGTAGATATTCGAAATTCACACAAAGATATATTCAAAGTTTGGGAACTTGATTCGGAAGTACTTTTGGGGTTGTGATAGTTGCAATTGGTAGGTTAATTCTCTATGGGATCGATCTTGGACTTATTAGACCATGTTATATTGACTACGACCATTGCTTGGATGTGAATCAATAACCGTAGTAATTCTAGAGCTCATACGTGCAACAAACCCCGACTTATGGAAGGGATGCATTTATTAGATAAAGGTCGACGCTGGCTTTGCCCGTTGCTGCGATGATTCATGATAAATCGACGGATCGCACGGCCATCATGCCGACGACGCATCATTCACATTTCTACCATATCAGCTTTCGATGGTAGGATAGTGGCCTACTGTTAGGACCCCTACTTTGAACATCGGGCATGGTGCGGATGTGGCAAGGATTTGGGCGTGATGGCCTTGCCAATGGCCTACGTGCGGGCATAACGATCATGCAGGCAATGGGCTGTTATGAACAAGTATTGGCCAAGACCTTGGCATGGGCAAGGCGTGGTTGGCAGAGGCTTGAGAAGACAGCGTGGTTGAAGTTGGGCGGCATGGCATGGCATGCGCGCCAAAAAATAGTCGGATGGCACGTTTGGGTTGCGGCAGCTAAGTGTGGGCTAAGATAAATTAAAGCAGGAATGTGGAATAATGGTGATGGCTTTCAATAGCCAATGCAAGGCTATGTGAAGGAAAATACAAGCAATGGCACGAGGGAAATGAAGGTTGGCACAAACAAGGCAGGAACAAGGCCAAGGCAATGCTTGGGCGGCAGTAGCACCGGCCGTGTGTGGGAAAGCTGTGGCAGCGGGTTGCGGGCAAGACATTGGTGCGGAGCAATGTTCAAACGAGCTAAGGTATGGCACAGAGCATGTCTTGGGCGAGATGCAGCTGGCCAAGTGAGAGAATCAAATGCCATGCACATGGAAAGCGGTTGGCGGTTATATTATTTTGTGGCCGTGATCTCCCATGATCTTCCATGACTAGATAATGCTTGTATAATGTATCATTTCGTGACTATTATGGCCTAAGTAGTTGGGGATGTCAACTACAAGTTAGGAACAAGATTTAATCTTAGCCGGACAAGTGTAAAAGTTGTAGGCAATGTGTGTCATGTGCTGCCAAGTCTTAAGGCTGCCTATATGTTATAAATATGGCCTTTGTGAGTTAGGCGGAAATGTGCATATAAGTGCAACGTGAGGTATGCGAGAATATGCAATCTCGTGCATAGAAGGCTAGAATATGCAGTCTCGTGCATATGAGAGAATATGCAGTTTCGTGCATAGAGAGCAGAATATGCAGTTTTGTGCATGGAGGGCATAGTGAACTATAATTTCGTGTGGAAAATTATAGTGGGAAACAAGAGAGAAGCGTAAGGGTTTCTGAGTGTTTCAACAGGGGCGAAGGCTGGGCAGTGGGCAGGTCTTAGTGTTGGCCAAGAACGGCTTGTGTTCTTGCCAAATATGTGGGTCCTTTGTATATTTTTAATATTAATGCAAAGGTTGGGAAATTGTTCATGTATATGCTGGTGTTATTAAATTCCTATTTTGTTGCCTAAGATTTGTTTGGGGCCAAACTTTTTGCCGTGTGAAAATTGGCCAAAGGCTAAAAAGGAAAGGCTGAGTCAAGTAGCGGACTTGACTGCCGCGCGGGTGTGGTTTTTGGATGATCAAAAATGCCCCCGTGACAACTAGTATCAGAGCTTGGTTGGCCAAGGAGGTGGTCGAGCCAGGTTGGCCAAGAAGGTGGTCGGACCAGGTTGGCCAAAAAGTTCGGAACAGGTTCGTGGCAGTGGCAAGACGATCAGTGGAAAAATTCGTGGGAATGGTTGAGTAGAGTTCGGGACAAAATCCATGGAAGAAAGTGTTAATATAGCCAAAGGGTCTGGGAATGGAAACAACCTCTTGGGGCTAATTAACCAAGATGGCTTGACGATGACGTCGATTTCAAAGGGTGCGGGTGGTTTGTTAGGACCCCGACTTTGAACATCGGGCGTGGTGCGGCTGTGGCAAGGATTTGGGCATGATGGCCTTGCCAATGGCCTACGTATGGGCGGAACGATCATGCAGGAAATGGGCTGTTATGAACAAGTATTGGCCAAGACCTTGGCATGGGCAAGGCGTAGTTGGCAGAGGCTTGAGATGACAGCGTGGTTGAAGTTGGGCGGCATGGCATGGCATACGCGCCAAAAACCAGTCGGATGGCACGTTTGGGTAGCGGCAGCTAAGTGTGGGCTAAGATAAATCAAAGCAGGAATGTAGAATGATGGTGATAGCTTTCAATAGCCAAGGAAAGGCTATGTGAAGGAAAATACAAGCAATGGCACGAGGGAAATGAAGGTTGGCACAAACAAGGCAGGAACAAGGCCAAAGCAGTGCTTGGGCGGCAGTGGCGCCGGGCTTGTGCTGGAAAGCTGTGGCAGCGGGTTGCGGGCAAGACAATTGTGCGGAGTAATGTTCAAACGAGCTAAGGCATGGAACATAGCATGTCTTGGGCGAGATGCAGCTGGCCAAGTGAGAGAAGCACATGCCATGCACATGGAAAGCGGTTGGCGGTTACCTTATTTTGTGGCCATGGTCTCCCATGATCTGCCATGACTAGATAATGCTTGTATAATGTATCATTTCGATATTATTATGGCCTAAGTAGTTGGGGATGTCAACTACAAGTAAGGATCAAGATTTAATCTTAGCTGGACAAGTGTAAAAGCTGTAGGCAATGTGTGTCATGTGCTGCCAAGTCTTAAGGCTGCCTATATGTTATAAATAGGTCCTTTGTGACTTAAGCAGAAGTGTGAATAAAAGTGCAACATGAGGTATGCGAGAATATGCAATCTCGTGCATAAAAGGCTAGAATATGCAATCTCGTGCATAGGAGAGAATATGCAGTTTCGTGCATAAAGAGCAGAATATGCAGTTTTGTGCATATAGGGCATAGTGAACTATAATTTCATATGGGAAATTATAGTTGGAAACAAGAGAGAAATGTGAGGGTTTCTGAGTGTTTAAAAAGGGGCTAAGGCTGGGCAGTGGGCAGGTCTTAGTACTGTCCAAGAACGACTTGTGTTCTTGCCAAATGTGAGGGTCCTTTGTATATTTTCAATATTAATGCAAAGGTTGGGAAACTATTCCCGTATATGCTGGTGTTATTAAATTCCTATTTTGTTGCCTAAGTTTTTTTGGGGCAAAACTTGTTGCCGAGTGAAAATTGGCCAATGGCTGTAAAGGAAAGGCTGAGTCAAGCAGCGGACTTGACTGCCACGCGAGTGTGGTTTCTAGTTGATCAAAAATGCCCCCGTGACACCTACCATAGTGGTGACGGGTGACAGAGAATTAGGGTTCGATTCCGGAGAGGGAGCTTGAGAAACGGCTACCACATCCAAGGAAGGCAGCAAACGAGCAAATTACCCAATCATTACACGGGGAGGTAGTGACAATAAATAACAATACCGGGCTCTATGAGTCTGGTAATTGGAATGAGTACAATATAAATCCCTTAACGAGGATCCATTGGACGGCATGTCTGGTGCCAGCAGTTGTGGTAATTCTAGCTCCAATAGCATATATTTAAGTTGCTGCATTTAAAAAGCTCATAGTTGGACTTTGGGATGAGCCGGCCGGTCTGCCTTAGGTGTGCACCAGTCGTCTCGTCCCTTCTATAGGCGATGCGCTCTTGGCCTTAATTGGCCGGGTCGTGCCTCCGGCACTGTTACTTTGAAGAAATTAGAGTGCTCAAAGCAAGCCTACCGCTCTGTATACATTAGCATGGGATAACATTATAGGATTTCGGTCCTATTACGTTGGCCTTCGGGATCGCAGTAATGATTAACAGGGACAGTCGGGGGCATTCGTATTTCATAGTCAGAGGTGAAATTCTTGGATTTATGAAAGACGAACAACTGCGAAAGCATTTGCCAAGGATGTTTTCATTAATCAAGAACGAAAGTTGGGGGCTCGAAGACGATCATATACCGTCCTAGTCTCAACTAGAAACGCTGCCGACCAGGGATCGGCGGATGTTGCTTTTAGGACTTCGCCGGCACCTTATGAGAAATCAAAGTTTTTGGGTTTCGGGGGGGGGGGAGTATGGTCGCAAGGCTGAAACATAAAGGAATTGACGGAATGGCACCACCAGGAGTGGAGCTTGCGGCGTAATTTGACTCAACACGGGGAAACTTACCATGTCCAGCCATAGTAAGGATTGATAGACTGAGAGCTCTTTCTTGATTCTATGGGTGGTGGTGCATGTGAGCACGTGATTTTTGCCCTGTACGAATTACTCCAAAAGAAATCCAAAATATTTGAAATAGTTTTTATTTTTATTTGATAGTTCGCAATTGTTCTGAATTTTTGTATTATTGTTTGCATTTATTTGTACATATCTGTTTGTTTAAATTAATATAAAATATAAAAATATGTTGCATTTGCATTTTTTAATTTATTTTTGGTCTAATTTTAAAGTAAGAATTAATTAAACAATTCGTTTAACAAAAAATAAAATAAAAATTCACCAAAATAATGTATTTTGAATTTTGTATATATATAGTATTTAATCTCAAATTGTGTGATTTTTTTGAGTATTTGATTATGTGTGATAATTATCAACCTAAAGTTATTAGTTATTTTAAGATGATTTAGATTAAGAATTGATTTAGGTTTATTTTTTACTTTTAAATTAAGAGAAGTTTAGAAAATTGGGAAATATAAGAAGAAGAAAGCAGGTTTGGACTGTTTGATTTAGCTCTGTCCAGGCCCAAGATATAATCCTCCCTTTAACCCCAAAACCGGCCCAATACCCATTTTTTTACCCGGTCTGGATATCCAAAACAAACCTTTTTTTTTCTCAAATTACTTCATTTCCCGTCTTCCCAAAAAAAAAACCTAATACACCCGTCCACTTCACCCTCTCCAGCAGCCACCACACCGACGACCACTGTCCTCCCCCCCCCCCCCCCCCCCCACCAAACCATCGCCGTCTCCGGCGTTCCAAATCAGCGACCAGCGACTCCCGTCCAGCTGCTTTCTCCCATTCGTCTTCGAACCGCAGCAACGGCCACTTCCATTCTCGCCGGTCAGCACCCTCACGACGCCACCCTCATGACCAACAGATAAAAGGACCATTCCCGACACCCTAGCTCTGAAACGTAAAGCCAGTAGCACGAAAAACACGCACAATCGAGACAAAGTTTGATTGAAGACATAGTTGAGTCAAAGTTCGTGTCCATTGGAGTTCCTAGTCGAAGTCTGTAAGACCCCGTAAAATTTTTGTGCATGAAACCTAGTAGCTGTGGTGCCATGGTCCGAATAATATGTTAGGAATGCGTAGAATTCTTCACGCCGAGCTTTCTCGCCGCGGTTCGGACCCTTGGTAGTGATTTAAGTTTCAAAAATGTAAAAAGTCAATTTTTCCAGAAAAGTATCGATTCTGCGGTCAAGAATGCGACCGCATAACTGCTATGCGGACCGCATTCTTGCCGCAGAGCTTAACAGTAGGTTTGCAAATTTGGTGTTGAGAATGTGGTCGATATGCGATCGCATAACGGATCTGCGGACCGCAGATCTACCGCATAAATTCTCGAAGGTTTGGGGTGGCAAATCTGCGGTGCACTATGCGACCGCAGATCAAGAATGCGGACAGCATTTTGGTCGCATTCCTTAGCAGAACTTGTGTAAATTTTGGGGCAATTCCGCGGTCACTATGCGGACCGCATGTTGACTCTGCGATCGCAGATGCGACCGCAGAATTGACCCGGCCAGGAATTTTATAAATTTCAACCCGACCTCTTCTTTAATATAACACCTTTCCCCTTCATTTTATCATATCATCTTACCAAAATTAGAGAGAGAAGAGAGGGATTTTAGAGAGAGAAGTTCTTCATCTTCAAACAATGTTACAACCATTAAGTCCAAAGGATTCTAGGGCCAAGATTCAAATTCCCCAAATCATTTCAAGGTAAAAACCCTAGCTATTTTCTCTAATTTTCAGTTTTAAATTCGGTAAAAAGAGGTTTGCATATAATAGCTTTTGAAAATGGAATTTCACACTCATGCATGATTATTGAACTTGATTTCTAGTAAAAGAAGTGAGTAGAAGTAAGAGTCTTCAAGAACAAGGTTGGCAAGAGTAGGATATCTTGGGTAAGCATAAAGTAGGAAGTTAACGGAAGAAAACTCATCACCAGGTATGTATGGCTAATTTTGATTCTTGTGAAATCGCCTATATGCGTGAAATTTGTTTGGTTCGAGTTAAATTGCCAAATTGTGTGAAATTCTTGTATGTTGTGTTGGATATTCAACATTGTTGTTGAACTATGAGTGATGTAATATGAGATTTGAGCCGAAAGATAAATGAGAGTTGAATTTGGTAAAACAATTGTGAATAATGGTTATGATGGCATATATGGTACCTTGTGGAAAAGAAACGAAACACTTGAGGTGTGGTAAGTTATTGAACATAAAAGTATGAACATTCTCGGTTTTGGAACACTTGTAACTTGGTTGTGATATTGGTTTGAGAAGTAATTGAGAACATGAACCAATGTGTAAGTGGCTTATTTGAACTTGTTGTAATTGTGTGTAGTACCTTATCTGCTGTTTGTGATTGTTGTGTTTGAAAACTGTACAGTGGGATCGGGTTGCGCGCCGCAACATAAAGAAATAAGGTGTGGGTTGGGGTGATAAGGGTGGCCGAGGTAATAAGTGTGGACGAGGTAATAAGGATGGAAAGCGATCGAAATCGCAAATGAAATTGAAACAAAAAAGTATTGATATGAAATTGTGAAAGGAGACATCAGGAGAGTTTGCAACCTGGGGGGCACTGATTGCCCCTATGTTTGACTACTTGCAATTTATGTGGTTGATTGGTTGTTGTTCTATTTGTTGACCTTGAACGTGCTTGTGTTGAGGCTTATCTGAAATGAGTAAAAGGTGGGAAACATGGTTAGTTAGCTTAATTGATTTCTTGATGTAATCTATTGGTTGTCTTGTCATCGTGATCCTTGTTTAATGGCTTGAGTTTACTTGGGACAAAGTTTGTCCATACATACCAGTACAATTCAAGTGTAATGACGTCCCTTTTGTCGGGGACGCTACATTCGTGTTATGATTGTAGGTAGATCAGTAGCAGGCACTTCAGCTCATCGGCAGTAGTATCCTTCACCTTCCACTGCCCGTTTTGGTGAGCCCCTTTCTTCCTCGGGGACCTGTGTGGTTCACACCACTTTTGTTTAGACTTTATTTTGGTTTTGCAAGGTATAGCCGGAGCCTTGTTACCAGCAAGTATTGTATTCCCCTTTTTATTGTATCCTAAAGGCTCTATAGACATGTAAACTGTGGGACTCCAGTCTTATGTATATATTATGTTATGTCGGGCGTTGTGAAAACAACAAACTTGTTAATGAATCACTCGTATGGTTTTATTTGTTTATTGTGAAATCATTCGTGGTTAATAAGATATTTGGTTAATGAGAAACATTCAACACAAGGGTAACGCGTGGGAATGAAAGGCACCCAGGTCCGCTTGACTGGGGCTACCCGGTCAGGCGCCTGTCATGTCCCTCGATTTGGGGCGTGACAAACTTGGTATTAGAGCCTAAGGTCTTAAAGTGTCTTAGGATGTCTCGAAGCCGTGTCTAGTAGTGCCCTTCTTATCGGCGTGTTGTCGACCACATCAGATAAGTTGGGGGCTACACGGGCATTTAGGAATATACCTATTTCTTTGTTAATCTATATCGTGCGGTAAAGTGCAATGTGGAAATATCTGTGTCTAATTCGCGCCTTGTTCCCAAATTTTCAGAATATGGCGCCTAAGAAGAAGGCTAGACTCGGCCTTGGGGCCAATGCCGGCCCGAGTGCGGCTGCTAATCATGTACCCGATACTGTGGGCGAGAATGACCCACCAGTCCTGAATCTGCCTGGCCCATCTGTTCGAAACCCAAGTGTCCCTATTCCAGCTGCGGCAGAGGATGTCACCGTCCCTCCTGCCAGTGTTCCTGACTCAGATACAGTTCCTTCTTCTGGTTTTGGTATCTCTAATGAGGATCTTAGGGGAGCCATTCATATGTTAACACAGTTAGTGGCCGCCCAGGCCCAAAGAACCCATGATGCCCCTGCATCCTCCAGTGGTCAGGGAGATTCCTCCGGCTCCAGAGTCCACCAGTTCTTGCGGTTGGCCCCTCCAGAATTCTCGGGCACCGATCTAGAGGCTGACCCACAGGATTTCCTTGATGAGATATACAAGAACCTCAGAGTGATGAAGGCTACAGATATAGAGGGGGTAGAGTTGGCCTCTTACAGGCTGAAGGGAGCGGCACGTTCATGGTTCGAAAGGTGGGAGGATTCCCTTGAGGAGGTGAGCCCTCCGGCCAGATGGGATGAGTTCGTAGATGCATTTACGGACCACTTCTTGCCTCTCGAGGTGATGGCAGCCCATGCCACGGAGTTCGAGGTCCTCAAATAGGGCAGTATGAGTGTTTGGGAGTATCACATGGAGTTCGTAAGGTTGTCCAAGTACGCTCCTCATTTAGTGTCGACCATGGATGCCCGGGTTCGACGGTTTGTTCAGGGCCTTAGCCCTTTTGTAGTGAAAGAGGCCGCCACAACAGCTTTGCACTTAGATATGAACTATGGGAGGATTGTGGGGTTTGCTCAGGCCATAGAGGCCAGGAAATTGAAGATTCGTGCAGAAGAGAAAGTAGCAGCAGGGCCCGGTCAATGGGCCATTTAGGGAGATCACTTGCAGGGAGAGGGTCATCAGGGCCATCCCAATCTTATGCTCAGTCCTCCGCGAGTGCACCGCTATATATGCACAGTCAGCAGCAGGGTAGTCATTCGAGACCCGGTTTAGATAGCAGGAGGTCTCATCAGTCGAGTCGTCCTGGGGTGAGGTCCCAGCAGCAAGGGATACCTACATGCCCCAAGTGTGGGAGACTTCATACAGAGACCTGCTACTTTGACATCCCGGTATGCTTCAGGTGCGGGGTGAGAGGTCACATGCAGCGGGAATGCCGTGCACCCATCAGGGTATGGGTAGGGGATCTGCTCAGTCATCCGGTTCTTCGGCTGCTACATCATCAGCGCATCCTCCAGCATCAGCAGGGCGCGGTGCAGCTAGGGGTGGAGCTCATGGTAGGGGTGGACCTAGCCGATTCTATGCATTGAGTGGCCGCCAGAATGCCGAGGATTCTCCAGATGGTGTTGTATCCTGTCTGTTCAGACTATTGATTGCTATGCCCTTATTGATCCAGGGTCCTCCTTGTCTTATGTTACTCCATTCATTGCTTCAAATTTTGGGATAGAACCCGAACAACTTCGTGAGCCGTTCTCTGTGTCGACTCCGGTTGGTGATTTTATTACAGCCTCACGAGTCTATAGAAATTGTTTTGTTACGGTGAGTGGTCGTGTTACCACAGCCGATCTTATTGAGCTTGGGATGGTTGATTTTGATGTAATTACGGGGATGGATTGGCTCTATTCATGCTTTGCCAAGCTTGACTGTCGGACGAGAGTTATGAGGCTCGAGTTCCCTAACGAGCCAGTTATTGAATGGAGAGGAAATGGTGTAGTGCCAAGGGGTAGGTTTATTTCCTACCTTAAGGTTTCGAAGATGATTAAGAAGGGGTGTATCTATCACTTGGTTCGGGTGACGGACACCACCTCAGAGGTGCCTACCCTCGAGTCCGTGCCAATTGTGAATGAATTTCCTGAAGTGTTTCCGGATGAGCTTCCAGGCATTCCGCCAGATAGGGAGATTGATTTTGGGATCGATGTATTGCCAGATACTCAGCCAATATCCATTCCACCATACAGAATGGCGCTAGCAGAGTTAAGGGAGTTAAAAGAGCAGTTGAGGGATTTATTAGAGAAAAGGGTTCATACGACCGAGTGTCTCGCCGTGGGGTGCTCCGGTTCTCTTTGTCAGAAAGAAGAACGGGTCACTTCAAATGTGTATTGATTATCGACAGCTCAACAAAGTCACCATTAAGAATAAATATCCATTGCCTCGAGTGGATGATCTGTTTGACCAATTGCAGGGAGCGAGGTTCTTCTCAAAGATTGATTTACGGTCCGGGTACCACCAGTTGAAAATTAGGGAGCAGGATATTCCTAAAACCGCCTTCAGAACTCGTTATGGTCACTTTGAGTTTTTGGTCATGTATTTTGGGCTAACCAATGCCCCAGCAGCTTTCATGGACCTTATGAATCGGGTGTTCAAGCCATTCCTAGATTCATTTGTGATTGTATTCATTGACGACATCCTCATCTACTCTCGGAGCAGGGAAGATCATGCCATTCACCTCAGAGCAGCATTGCAGACCCTTCTTCAGCATCAATTGTATGCCAAATTCTCAAAATGTGAGTTTTGGTTGGAGTCCGTAGCCTTTCTAGGGCATGTTATTTCCAGTGAGGGAATTCAGGTGGATCCTCAGAAGATTGCGGCAGTGAAAGATTGGCCTAGACCTACGACCCCAACAGAGATTCGTAGCTTCTTGGGTTTGGCAGGGTACTATCGTAGGTTTGTAGAGGGATTCTCAACCCTCGCTTCCCCATTGACAAAACTGACGCAGAAGGCAGTTAAGTTCCAGTGGTCCGAAGCATGTGAGAAAAGTTTCCAAGAATTGAAGTCAAGATTGACCTCGGCACCAGTATTGGCCTTGCCAGAAGGCACAGAGGGATTTGTAGTCTATTGTGATGCCTCCAGAGTCGGTTTGGGATGTGTATTGATGCAGCACGGAAAGGTCATAGCTTATGCTTCCAGGCAACTCAAGAACCATGAGAAGAATTATCCGACGCATGATTTGGAACTTGCAGCTGTTGTGTTTGCCTTGAAAATATGGCGACACTATCTTTATGGGGTACATGTAGATGTGTTTTCAGACCACAAGAGCCTCCAGTATTTGTTCAAGCAGAAAGAGCTGAATCTGAGACAGCGGCGGTGGTTAGAATTGCTCAAAGACTATGATATGAACATATTGTACCATCCATGGAAGGAAAATGTGGTAGCCGATGCTCTTAGTCGAAAATCCATGGGTAGTTTGGCTCATTTGGGTGTGGATCAGAGACCCCTAGCTCAAGAGGTTTACCAATTAGCCAGTTTGGGGTTCTTATCTCGGCGTCAGACGAGGGGAATGTTTTGGTGCATAATGGAGCAGAATCATCATTGGTGGCGGAAATCAAGGAAAAACAGTTCATATATCCAGCATTGGTTCGAGCAAAGGAAGCAGTTATGAATGACAAGACCTCAGCATTTGTACTCAGCAGTGAAGATGGTGTATTGCGGTGTCAAGGTAGATTATGTGTTCCGGATGTGAACGAGCTTCGAGAAAGAGTGATGGCGGAGGCTCACATTTCTAGGTATTCGGTGCACCCTGGTTCTACAAAAATGTATCATGATCTTAAGGAGATTTATTGGTGGAACGGTATGAAAAGGGATGTGGCAAGCTTTGTAGCTAAATGCCCAAACTGCCAGCAAGTGAAGGCCGAGCATCAACGGCCCGGTGGATTAACTCAGCTTATAGAAATACCAAGATGGAAATGGGAGATGATCAATATGGATTTCGTGGTGGGATTACCTCGCACCCAGCGTAAGTTGACTCAATATGGGTGATAGTGGATCAACTCACCAAATCAGCTCACTTCCTGCCAGTCAAGTCCACTGATACTGCGGAGCAATATGCAAGGTGGTACATCAAGGAGATAGTAAGGCTTCATGGCACTCCACTTTCTATTATCTCGCATCGCGGGGCTCAGTTCACAGCTAACTTTTGGAAGAAGTTTCAGCAAGGCTTGGGAACTCAGGTGAATCTCAGCACAGCTTTCCATCCGCAGACCGACGGTCAGGCCGAGCGGACCATTCAGACGCTTGAAGATATGTTGCGGGCTTGTGTCTTAGATTTTAAAGGTAATTGGGATGAACACTTGCCACTGATAGAATTTGCTTACAATAACAGCTATCATGCTAGCATTCAGATGGCCCCATTTGAGGCATTGTACGGGAGAAGATGTAGGTCGCCAATCGGGTGGTTTGAGGTAGGTGAAGCGGAATTGCTAGGGCCAGATATGGTGTACGAAGCTATGGAAAAGGTCAAGGTTATTCAGGAGAGAATGAAAACAGCACAAAGTCGTCAAAAGTCCTATGCAGACGTTCGTCGAAGGGATTTGGAGTTTCAAGTCGACGATTGGGTGTTCTTGAGGGTATCTCCTATGAAGGGAGTCATGCGATTCGGAAAGAAAGGAAACTTGAGTCCTAGGTATGTCGGGCCATATCGGATCGTTCAAAGGATTGGTCAAGTTGCTTATAGGCTAGAGTTTCCTCCTGAGATGTCATCAGTGCACCCGGTATTCCACGTGTCCATGTTGAAGAAAGTGATCGGAGATCCATCCACCATCATGCCAGTCGAAGCTATGGAGGTTAATGAAGATTTGTCATATGAAGAAGTTCCAGTTGCCATTCTTGATAGGCAAGTCCGTAAGTTGAGAAATAAGGAAGTTGCCTCTGTTAAAGTATTGTGGCGAAGTCAACAAGTTGAGGAGGCCACATGGGAAGCAGAAAAAGAGATGTAGGAAAAGTACCCCCATTTGTTTGATCAAGCCTAGAAAAAAAAAATTAGGTGACCCTTCTACTCCTAGTAACGATCATCTTGTCCAAATTGTTTCCCTCTTAGTATTAGTAAAGTCTCCTTCATATGGTAATGAGATAAATGTGTTGTTACCTTGGGTCACTTGAACCTTTCTTGATAAATGAAAGCCTTATAAAAGATTCATGTGTTAAATAAACAACTAATAGTAAGTGCAGATTGGCAATGGTTTGTTTGTGTGACATGGTGTATTAAGATGATTAAATAAGGAAAGAACTCATTGAAGTGACTAGTTTATGTGCAATTGTAACAATGTGATAGAATATGTGCATTTGTTGAGGCAAGAAAGTATATACGAGTTGTGGAAAGTGTTGTATTTGTATATTGTTGTTTGGTAATGTGTTTCGGGGCCCTCTGACAGGTGGATATGTCCATAATACAAAGGAAACTCTGGCAAAATTTTTCTAAAATATAAGAGTTAGTTAAAATTTTGATAGTTTGCATATCATGTCTTTCAAAAAAAAAACCAACTCATTTTTCAAAAATCCTCATTCGAGGACGAATGATCTTAAGGGGGGGAGGGGGGGAGGATGTATGACCCCGTAAAAGTTTTGTGCATGAAACCTAGTAGTTGTGGTGCCATGGTCCGAATAATATGTTAGGAATGCGTAGAATTCTTCGCGGCGAGCTTGTTCGCCGCGGTTCGGACCCTTGGTAGTGATTTAAGTTTCAAAAATGTAAAAAATCAATTTTTCCAGAAAAGTGTCGATTCTGCGGTCAAGAATGCGATCGCAGATCTGCTACGCGGACCGCATTCTTGCCGCAGAGCTTAACAGTAGGTTTGCAAAATTTGGTATTGAGAATGCGGTCGATATGCGATCGCATAACGGATCTGCGGACCGTAGATCTACCGCATAAATTCTCGAAGGTTTTGGGGTGGCAAATCTGCGGTGCACTATGCGACCGCAGATCAAGAATGCGGACCGCATTTTGGTCGCATTCCTTAACAAAACTTGTGTAAATTTTGGGGCAATTCTGCGGTCACTATGCAGACCGCATATTGATTCTGCTATCGCAGATGCGACCGCAGAATTGACCCGGCCCAGGAATTTTATAAATTTCAACCGGACCTCTTCTTTAATATAACACCTTTCCCCTTCATTTTGTCATATCATCTTACCAAAATTAGAGAGAGAAGAGAGGGGCTTTAGAGAGAGAAGTTCTTCATCCTCAAAGATTGTTCCAACCATTAAGTCCAAAGGATTCTAGGGCCAAGATTCAACTTCCCCAAATCATTTCAAGGTAAAAACCCTAGCTATTTTCTCTAATTTTCAGTTTTAAATTGGGTAAAGAGAGGTTTGCATATAATAGCTTTTGAAAATGGAATTTCACACTCATGCATGATTATTGAACTTGATTTCTAGTAAAAGAAGTGAGTAGAAGTAAGAGTCTTCAAGAACAAGGTTGGCAAGAGTAGGATATCTTGGGTAAGCATAAAGTAGGAAGTTAAAGGAAGAAAACTCGATACCAAGTATGTATGGCTAATTTTGATTCTTGTGAAATCGCCTATATATGTGACATTTGTTTGGTTCGAGTTAAATTGCCAAATTGTGTGAAATTCTTGTATGTTGTGTTGGATATTCAAAGTTGTTGTTGAACTACGAGTGATGTAATATGAGATTTGAGCCGAAAGATAAACAAGAGTTGAATTTGGTAAAAGAATTGTGAATAATGGTTATGATGGCATATATGGTACCTTGTGGAAAAGAAACAAAACACTTGAGGTGTGGTAAGTTATTGAACATAACAGTATGAACATTCTCGGTTTTGTAACACTTGTAACTTGGTTGTGATATTGGTTTGAGAAGTAATTGAGAAGATGAACCAATGTGTAAGTGGTTTATCTGAACTTGTTGTAATTCTGTGTAGTACCTTATCTGTTGTTTGTGATTGTTATGTTTAAAAACTGTACGGGGGGATCGGGTTGCGCGCCGCAACATGAAGAAATAAGGTGTGGGTTGGGGTAATAAGGGTGGCCGAGGTAATAAGGGTGGACGAGGTAATAAGGATGGAAAACGATCGAAATCGCAAATGAAATTGAAACAAAATTATTGATATGAAATTGTAAAAGGAGACAGCAGGAGAGTTTGCAACCTGGGGGGCACTCATTGCCCCTATGTTTGAATACTTGCAATTTATGTGGTTGATTGGTTGTTGTTCTATTTGTTGACCTTGAGCGTGCTTGTGTTGAGGCTTATCTGAAATGAGTAAAAGGTGGGAATCACTGTTAGTTAGCTTAATTGATTTCTTGATGTAATCTATTGGCTGTCTTGTCATCGTGATCCTTGTTTAATGGCTTGAGTTTACTTGGGACAAAGTTTGTCCATACATACCAGTACAATTTAAGTGTACTGACGTCCCTTTTGCCGGGGACGCTACATTCGTGCTATGATTGTAGGTGGATCAGTAGCAGGCACTTCAGCTCATCGGCAGTAGTATCCTTCACCTTCCACTGCCCGTTTTGGTGAGCCCCTTTCTTCCTCGGGGCCCTGTATGGTTCACACCACTTTTGTTTAGACTTTATTTTGGTTTTGCAAGGTATAGCCGGAGCCTTGTTACCGGCAAGTATTGTATTACCCTTTTTTTGTATCCTAGAGGCTCAGTAGACATGTAAACTGTGGGACTCCAGTCTTATGTATATATTATGTTATGTCGGGCGTTGTAAAAACCGCAAACTTGTTAATGAATCACTTGTATGGTTTTATTTGTTTATTGTGAAATCATTCATGGTTAGTAAGATA
Source organism: Nicotiana noctiflora (assembly GCA_032618575.1). Taxonomy (NCBI): domain Eukaryota; kingdom Viridiplantae; phylum Streptophyta; class Magnoliopsida; order Solanales; family Solanaceae; genus Nicotiana; species Nicotiana noctiflora. Next base: position 219,307 of record JASVEL010002527.1, read on the forward strand.
TTTGGTTAATGAGAAACAATCAACACAGTGGTAACGCGTGGGAATGAAAGGCACCTAGGTCCACTTGACTGGGGCAACCCCGGTCAGGCGCCGGTCATGTCCCTCGATTTGGGGCGTGACAAATTCGTTGATCCTATTGAAGTTTTCACTGAAATCCTTGGATTTGTACATCAACTGCTCAATTAATTAGATGGAATTATCGGAATTATACTAATAAAAATAATTTCAGGTCATTTCTTTCCCCCATTATTTTTGTTGATTAAACTATTATGTGGTGCTTTAGTTTGTTAATTAATTTGATGCATGAATAGCGTAGTTTACAGTTTTTGTGTTGGTTTCGAGTGTTGTTAGATACGGTTGTGCGATTTTCGGGTATGAGTTTGGTTGAAGTTTCCTTCATAATGTGTGCTTTGTTTCATCTCTTCGCGTGAGCATTTCGTTTTTCTTTTAAAATCTGCTTGATGGTTGTAATTTGCTTGGAGTCGTGTTTTGGTCCCGAATTTTCAGTGTCGATGTTAATTCTACTCAGATTGGGTATTAACAATCATTACAGTATAGTTGTGCATTAATACTTTGTTGTTCGGATGAAAATTTGGCTGTAATCTGTATATTGTCGACTTGAGGAGGATTCTTGTAATTCTAAATATGGAGTCGTGGATTTTGTTGTACTAGCAGTGTGAAAACAAAGTTGAATTATGTTTAAGTGAATTGAAAATTTGTTTTATATTTGTTTGAATTGCTCTTGTTTATATCCAGTTTTTGGTCGCATTATTAATTCTTTTTTTGTGATGCCATATCTATTGAATAGGATTGTATTGGTTAAAGCTGTTAGAATCTAGAAATTAAGCTTGAAGTTGGAGATTAAGTATAAGACTATATAGTAGTGAATTCGTATTCTGAGCTTAGGCTTAAGCAATAATTACAGTAGCATTACCAAGGTACTTTAGGAATGAAAAATGGGCAGAATTAATTAAGATAATGGCCAGTTAATCTAGCACTAATAAAGTAGCTTATACATTAGTTTAATGAGACTAAGTGGAAACATTTCGTAGTGGGAAAGGCACCCATTACTGATTTTTAGGGTTTGAAATGGGGAATATTAGTTAAAATAAAAGCACTATGATAATGGTAGTATTAAAATAAACGAAAAGCTGAAATATAGTGAAAAGGCTCTAATTAAATTCCTATAAAAAGGTGCTGGAAATCAGACTTAAAAAAATACTCTTACACTTGAAAAGAACAGATATAGATAGAATCTGAAAAAGGGGATAGAGAGTAAAAGGGGGAAAATACAAAAAACTGAGAGATTGTTTTAGGCAGTCATTTGAGTTCAATTAACATTGGTCCAATGAAAACTACTAAGGGCATTGTTACATTGATTTTGGCTAAAATTTGATCAGTTTTCTTTGCTTTTGTTGGCTGAAGTTCCTATGAAGTTTACTGTTGGTTTTTTTTTCAAGTTATTTTGGACTATTTCAAGCTGACTGTGGGTCAATCTGTTGAATCTCTGCCTGAGTTTTGAATATTTTCTGATTTTTTTTCGAATCTCATTCTAGGTTGTTATTGTTCTCTATTGTTGAAAGTTGATGCTGCTCGCTCCTGCCAAAACTGACCTCTCTTCTTCTATTTCCATTCAATATCCAGGTATTCCCATCGCCATGGACATCAGTCAAAGTATAGTCAAAGTTTGGATCTGAAATTTGATTATGAGTTGGTTATTTTTTATGATTTGTGTTTAGGATTGAGGATGTATTATATAATTATTTGACTGCTGCTTCTCGATATTAGATTTGTTTCTTCTTTACTACTTCCATTCGACAGCTTTGATGTGTTCTTTGAACGTTGGTATGTAAGAAATTGATTTGGATGGTAGTTCATTGTTGTTATAGCTTTTATTAGTTAGCAAATGTGGTGGTAGCCTTTTGAGTTCTTCGAATTTGTTGGTTATGGTGGTAGCAAATGTTTTGAGTTCTTCTAACTGAGATTCATAATATCCATATTCATGTTAATTTTTTTTTTCGCCTTCAAGTATACGTATATTAAATAGCATTAAGTTTTTTTTTCTTTTATTTTCAAACTTGTATGTCACTCATGAGTTAATAGTCATAACATGAAATGTTAATATTTGTAATTTAATTATTCTATTTAGCATCAGCTTTGTTGAAATAGCTGTAAGAGAAAAAGTATCATGCTTTGTGATGGCAATAACATTTAGCATTATTTTAGTCAATTTTTGTTGCTATTGATTTTCATCTCCTTGTTAGCTCACGTAGAATATTTTATTATCTTTGGCTTTTTAATTGTTAAATGAGTATATTCTCTCCTTGTATTTAAAATTAATAGTTTAAAGTAAAGGAGGGATCAAAAAATGTCCAACACATTTTAGAAATAAAAAAAATAAAAGAAAAAAAAGCGCTGCACTTTTGTTTCGTCTGTTGCAAGATAGGATTTTTTTTTTCATTTTAATACTCTTTTGTGCGCTTTTTCTTGTACTACAAATTTGGTTCAAAATGATAAGAAGTCGGTGTATTTGTTAGGGGTAGTTTCTTGATCTGTATTTGAGGCGAAGTAGTTAGACAAGAGGGGTTGCTCTGATGGTAAACAATCACCACTTCCAATCGAGAGGTTGTGAGTTCGAGTCTCCCCAAGAGCAAGGTGAGAAATTTTTGGAGGGAAGGATGCCGGGTTTCTATTTGGAAACAGCCTCTCTATCCTAAGGTAGGGGTAAGGTCTGCGTACACACTACCCTCCCCAGACCTCAGTAAATGAGATTATACTGGGTTGTTGTTGTTGTTGTTGTAGTTAGTATTTAACAACCAAATGATCTTTGTTTTAGCTATTGAATGAAAGTTTCGTAGTGATAAGTTTTAGAAACAAAAGAATATTTTTTTAAAAAAATACATGTAACACTAATTATCTAGATAACAGATATGCTACATTCTTATTTTTAGTTATCCATTTAAAGATTTGAAGTATGCATTTACATTTATCACGGAATGATGCGATGGACTGATTAAGCAAAATAGTTCTGGTAATATGTTCTTCTATTTGTTTCTACTTTCGTACTTTTCACTTAGTTTGGATTATCTTTGTTCTTCTTTGCTTGGTTGTTGATTTTATATGTTCGTGTGGATGGTGGAATTGAATTGTTTCTAATGCCTAAATTAGGCGCAACAATATTAATAATGATTAATCAATAAGTGCTATTGTGATTGCGTATACGTTCGCGTAACATAATTATAAATTTAATTTATAAAAGATTCAAGGTATGCGTTCGCGCAATCTCAACTAAAATTTTCTTAAATTAATAAACAAAGCGTTATTGTGGACACGTTCGCGTGGCATAATTTGACACATCAAAGAGAATGAGTATATATTCGTGTAATTCAATTCTTGTAAGAATAATTCAAATAATTAAAAGCGGTAAAAAGATAAATACACATAGGTCTTAAAATCAGTAATTAAATAATTTTGATAGTTAGTAATGAATTAAAGTTTTATTGCATATTCTTCCTCGGCTGAATATAATTTATTTAGAATTTTCTCGGTTCAGATACTATTTGGAGTTAATTTTCGACAAACATTTAGCTGAATTGTAATAATTTATTAGACGAATTCGAATTCGTTGCCTCAGTGCACCGCTCTCTGGTGCAGGTTTCACATGCTGCCTTATGTTTCCATTATCACTTTTATTAAATCGTTTTGTTAAATGAGAGAAGATTTAAGTTGGAAAAGTCACCGATGTTGACTTATGAGTGATGGAATCGGTTTTGATGATTCAAGTATTCGATGATGAAATGTACTTAGGAGTTGAGGTCCGTGTTGAGTATAAGCATATTTTGGCGAAGATTTTGGTGAGCCCCGTTGATAGTGATATTTGATCCGGAGTCGAATCGGTAAGCTGTAGTAGTTTTCGCTAGGTGATTTAAATTTTGTCCGTAGAATTTGTGTCATCGACGTCATTTGTCGGGTTTCGACCGAATCGCCACCCCCGAGCTTGCTAAACATGTTCTCAATTTGTTGAAAACGATTTGATGTCAACGATAATTTTTAATTTATTGGAACAGTTTGGTTATAGGATATGTCAAGTATTTCATTGAAATCACAGGGGTTCTGCATTTTCGGAAAATTTCAGTATTTTCTAAGCCATTTTGAATCGCTGGTTTTTATTACAAAGAGTACGATTTTATCAATTGGGTTTTGACAAAAAAAATTTCGGTGCAAATTAAATAATTTTAATTTAAATTCACAATTGCGTTATACTAAATTTTAAATTTAATAGGTAGTTTAATACGTGCTAAGGAATCTATAAATTATAATTACTTAAATAAAGGTCACGGAAAATAAATATTAAAGCATAATGAATTCGCGTTTTCACTTGACATACATTGCCACAATAAATCATTAAGATCTGAACAAATCATTGTGCATTCGGGAAATACAATCATGCGCTTCTATGTGTAAAGAGGATGAATAATTTAAATGAGTGTATTGCCAACTAGTAATACTTGCACCGTAGGTGGAAGCTCGGATTCAGCGACGTATAGAGCCATAATTCGGTTTCCTAAGTTATATTTTAATCAATTTTAAAATTTTTTTTTGTCATTGAGGTTTGGATCTGCACAAGAAGTGCAGAATATAGTATGAGTATATATTAATGTTTTTAGTATTTCAAGAGTGCTAAGTTTTAATTTTCGATGCGGAAAAGTATTTTAATTTTGTAGTCAGTATTCTAATGTAGAAATAATAATATAATGATTTAAAAACAAATAAACGGTTTATATGATATTAATTTCAAATAATAATATTATGATATTACTGCATCATTTATTTATTAAGCTTAATAATACTCCAATCTCACTTAAATAATCATGGAACCAACCTACGCCAGTCTTTATTCGGTTCGTTTTCGGCCTGAATTCCCCGCAGGCCTACGCCCAATAATATCTTTGTTCAACGATTCCCGAATAATTTCGCAGCTCCATATCTCAATAATATCAATACGTTTAGATCTCCGGACCCCGCAGCCCATAGCCCCAGATAATTTCAGATTCCCCGGGACCCAAGCCCACATTACTCTCGCCTCGGAATCGAATCTACAAACTCGATCTGGAAACTCTGGTTCACAAATACCACTACGCTTCGGAACGAACCTACGTTCCCCGATCTCCGACGAAGGCATCTCACTAACACATCAAATAAGAGAAACACATAGAGAGAATATAAATGTCAAGCAAATTGCAAAGGTATGCGAAACTAGTGCCAATAATTTATCAAGAGTTCAAGTAAATAATCCAGGCAATCTAAATCATTGTTGAATCCTAAAAGCTAATCATGCTTTCTAGTAATACGTAATGGTAACGCAAAATTTAAGAAGGTATCATTATTTCAATCGCATTACCTGTTTAAAGTGTGTTGGCAACAAACTAAATAAACATGTAGATGCGCCAAGCAATCTTCAGCAGAAGGTAATTTAAACTATCACATAATAATTTGTAGCGAAAAATTCCTACACGGTAGTTAGACAGTTAATTTACTCCACCCCGCATTTTTTATCAAGCGCTTCATTAGTGTAGTATTCGATAAAGTCAATAATCACGTTAAAATAGTTAATTGGCATTACCTAATCAAATAACCCACCCAAACCTACAAGTTAGTTAAACTCCGAATTTCGTATTATCGAAAATCAATGCAGAGATCTGGTTCTTATCTAATATGAGTCTGCATATAAAATTTATTGAATTTGGAGAAAATAGCATTTTCAAATCAAAGATTTTCTAACATTTAGTTCTAGGGTTCAAACCCACCTTTAATTCCAATTTCATTGAAATAATCATGGATTTCATGATAAACCAACGAATTAGTTAAGAAGTATCACAATGATTTCCGGTGATAGTCCCAAGGCTTCAATCTCCTCTTCTTGAGCCCAAAATGGGCGTTTTTGTATATGGGTCGCACGTTACTTTTAGATTTCCTAAAGTCACAGCCAATTTACTGAAGCATCGCATAATCGGGCTTGGCATCGCGATGCACAAATATGGGTACGCATTTTTTCATGCGACGCGGGTCTAGACGTATCGCTAGCCCAATTTGACCATTTGACAGATTAATTGACAAGGGAGTCGATTAAGCATTTTCACTATTTCTAGCGCTGAGGCCAGATTTCAAGGTTGGCGGATGTTGGCATCAACGACGAATGCAACCACCGTTGTTGATGGCTTCGTTGACGTTTATTTCTTAAATTTCATTTTATCGCACTCCCCTCAAGGAGTCGTAGGCCTAATAATTTCTTTATTTTATCGTTGAAGCTACGGAGGCCGCGCGTATACATTTTTTCGCATTATCAAGAAGAATAGTAGCAATTGCACCAAAATGTCCGGTTAGACTTCGGTTTCCACGGAAAATTTAACGTAATTAACCTATTCCAAAATACGATATGAACTCATCAAAACACTTCTAACAACATCAAAATCCATAATTCTCATCGAAAATCAAGCCTAAATTTTCTTGTAATCCTCAATTGTACATCCTCTTCCACCGGTCGACTGAAAATTCCAGGACATATCCAAAATCACTTATAATCTAGCTGTATACAAATTGTCAATTCCATTCGAATTTCGGATCAAAATCCACCTACCGCTTCGGATTTCGCCAAAATTCCAACCTTCGCATTTCAAGCCTAGTTGGTTTTGACCTCCAAAACAGCACTCAACGCTGTTTTCCAACCTTCGGCGAACGGAGCTAATGGAACCATCATTTCGTTTCGGTGATCGTCGTTTCCAGGCTTACGACGCTTTCAGCTTCAGCTCTTATTTAGGGATGTACTAAGTGTCCTAAAAATGCTCAAATTTTCAGCTGACAACATAATAAGGTAGTCGAACTTAGGGGAACAAGCACTATGGATCGGGGGCGTAATCAAAACGACCGGGTCGCTATTATCTTCCCACACTTTTACATTTGTTGTCTCTTCAGCATAGAAAATATAAATTGAGGTTGAAAGACAAAGATTACATCGCCAAGCGGTTTTCTGTCATTTTCTTTTCACAAATAGTTCTCGCTTAATGCAATTTTAATAAGCGGAGCAGTTTTGACCTAGCTTTCGATTTCGCTGCCGTTGTAATGTATACAAATTTCAAACATAAGATTGCATCTTAATTTGCCAACTGTATACTCTAATACGCAGTGATGTGGGTGTCATTATATCTCTCGGCGACGCAGAGATGGAATAATGCAACCTGAATTTCGGCGAAGGGAAAAGTTAACTTATAGTAATTTTTATTGGATGTTGTTGGACTTTTTAGACTATCTTGGTCTTTTAATACAGTAGCCTCTTTGTATTTGTGCTGTTTGGCACGTTTATTGTGAACAGAAAATTTTTTTTGTTCAAGTATAATTTTCATTTCAGATTGGCCGCACGTAGTTCGCTTGACCAATTTTTGATCAAATCCATAGTCTCAAATTATAATAAGCATTTGTAGCCAAGTTTCCACGGTATTGAGCAGATTTAAGCACCGGATTACTAGATCGTACTGCTTGTTGCAGCAAATTTCCGGGATAAAGGCAAGAAGTGATCCCATGGACCCTCCAAATCTCAATCATACATTTTAAGAAGTATCCTCCAGTAATATGGGGTCGCCTATTTTCAACTGGGTGAAATGCCGCGCCAGCCTACTTTCGAAAATTTATTCGCCAGAAGGGAGCCGAATCGGAGTGTTTTGACGACCAAAATGATGGAAACTGAAGACAACTATCTCCTTGATATATCCCTTGTCGCTATTCAACCACGGTCAGCTTATACTCAATTGGGTCAGCCTGACAACTTCCACGTATATCAAAATCTTGGTCAGCCTCCGCTGGTTTCGTCTCAGTCCATGGTGATGCGCTTCCATTTTCACTCGGGACCTCATCCGCCGCAGCGCGGGGCGCTCGATGTGCTCATATTTCGCTGTAGCCAGGTATCTAGAAACATAATCAACTATAACTCTTTTCATTCATTTCACCCGCACGTCGGCTTGCCCCGATATATCTTGCGGCACCAGATGGGATGGAATACCGTTTTAACTATAATCTCTCGCAAATAGTTTCGAATATATATCAAGCACAGAGCATTACGCATCCTCATAACCTTCTTTCATCCGAGCGGTAACATCTCGGCATCACCACGCTGAATTTATCCCCGAAGGACAGCAAATGGAAATTGTTGTTAATTGATGTTGTCTTCGATGTGTCAAATAAGACTGAGAGTTCACATGTTTCTGTATCCCCGGCTGGCTCCGAAGATTCCAGTTTGGCCTCCACCGCTTGGCTGTGTCATCCATTTGCTATGTTTCTTCGAAGTTCGGGATATGCAACTCTCTTTAAATTTTTGCCCAAGGATTTAGGTACGCAAACAATATTATTTTGCCTGATGATGGTAATAGTAATATCATAGTCCTTTCAAGAGTTCCAAGAAAAACCTTCGCTTAGTATAGTGCCGCAAGTTCCGTGATCAGCAACTTCGGAGGAACCCCATATTAATTTACGCTACGCTGCGTGAATATGTTTTAAGCCTAAATATGCAATCGTGTAATTCTTTCATGTAATTTTCAAATTTTGCTGAACGCGTAGGGCACCACCCTATCAACTCAGATTAATACCGCATCAGTCCAACTATGTAGGCATCACAATATATATAAGATAGACGAACTCGTAGTGCAACATCACCATAGGGCCGAAATCAAAGCTCGTCTGGTTTCTTCGGAAGTTCTTCTCACCACTGCTCACCATCGAGCGGCACTTTTGGGTCAATCTAGTCATAGTTTCAGACCGGAAGAGAACCTTCTACGAACGTACGTATATTCGCCAAACCAGGAAGACCGACGCAGCATGGTGCACCGGGTTGCCGCAAGGTTTACTCCTTCCTCGACGAGCTGGTTACATATTCGAGTAATTGCCTAAAATCTCATCGGCACTAAATTCAGTAATTCATATTTGGGAACTTGGCAGGTGCCGCTCGATCTGAAGTACAAGTTGCAGCTTACATACGCACAGAATAATCATATCAAGGCATCGTATAGTTGCCGCATTTACAAGCCTTAAAGTGAGCTATCACGGTGTGAAACTATAGTGAATTATACGCTTCGGCAAATTTTCGATATCTTTTAGCTACAAATTCTGCAGCGCAAATAATCTTAGAAAATACATGTGCTTGCCAAATAAATATTAATACGGCAAAAGGGATAGTTGCAATTTTGTTCTTCAAATTCGACATATCAACAATACATATACGCATATAAACTGTTCTTTTTTTCACAAACAATATAGAGTACTTGTATTAAATATCAAAATTTTGCCTAATAATTTTCAGACCGACGAAAATTTTTATCAGAGGAATTATATTCTGCATTTTATTGAATGTAGATGTAGTTAGTGTCTTGCCAATAAAGGTCATTATCTCGTTGTATGCGATGTGGAACTGAAATACACAAGAAAGTCATGCACCACATGAACCGTAATCAATACGGAGCTATCAACACTGACCCGCTATTGTTAGATAGCAAGACACCCTCTCATGGAAAGCTCGGCAATACAATGCTAGGGGTACCTAGAGTACCACTCCACTTCAATATGGAATGCTCGCATAGTTAAATTGCCACGGCCTTTAAGTGGGATAATCAAGAATAGAAGACATATCCTTCAGAGGATAATTGCCTACCTGTAATAATATCAAATCGACCATCTCTAAAGTGCCACGATCACTGTCTCAAAATCATAAACGGGGACAAATGCACCGACATACGAGCAACTACAGCACACCCACCGGAGTGAAACATTGTAGGCATTGCATGAGGCACACCTATATGAGTAGCAAGTGTTAGGCATGGTTTGGTCAGTCAATAACTGATACTCGTGACTAACCATAATACCCGTGATAACAAGTCAGATGTAACAGTGCCGCAATGTCAGCATAGAATTCGGCTCGCCCTTCCGGTGGCGGCTCCTGAACTGATTTGCCGCCAGCCGGTCGGGCAAAGGGACAGAAATGATACTGCTGACTCCGAGAGCTCAATGTCAATGCCTAGCACTGGCTGAGCTCCCACGCTCGGGGCACTCCTCACTGCATGGTGAATCCCGCATCCAAAGGCAAGCCTGGAGACACGTGACGTGGACCGACCGGCCCACCAGGGACCGACTTGCTTGCATGGGACGCAGCATAATATACCTGCATGCTGGAAGAGCTGGCTGGGCTGCGTGCCGGGACTGACGAATGGCGTTGTGTGTCCCATCACATGGCCTTCAAGTCTCTCTATTTCCCGTTTTCCAAGTGAGCATTCATCTGCACAGACCGTCATTGATATATTCACCACTCTCATTGCCGGACGTGAGTGAATCAGCCCCCACAAATACAACCAGAGCATTAAGGCCGTGGTGTACTGTTGTAGACGGCGTAAACTGAGGTACATCTCACATCGACATCGGAGTCTCAGCGCACCGCTTCAGTCCCGCCAAGAACCCCTACAACCTCAAAATGTAGACTCAATCGTGCGAAGCCCAAGTCAACGGCTACCTCCGGATATCCAACTCATACGGTATTTCACCAATATATGCTCCGCACCGAAAAGAATAAACCCAACTCGGTGAAGGCGATGAAGACACTCTAGAAATCTAATGCATCATTCGAAATTGCACCACTAAACACCGGAGGGTCATATTGAACCCACGAGCGCTGCTGTCGCTGCAGGGGCCAGCATCTTCCGGCCAAGGCGTGTGAGGAGAGCAACTAAACATTCGGAACATACGCATCGGCACATGCTGCCGTGTATGTTTACGGGGTCTTCTCGCCTGGTGATGCCGCTCGGCATCAGCAGGAGTAGCCCCGTCTGCTCGTATATGCCATGAATCAATGTGCCGGAGTATTAGCCCCGGAGTTTGGCGTACGTGCTCGGCGTTTCCACCTTGGTCTTATTGCAGATTTTCAGTGTGTTGTTGCTGACAGGCTGTTGGTTGCACTCTCGAAGTGCTCTCCTCGTCCTCTAGCCTCGTCTCGGCCTCGGCCTCTACCATTGGTATTAGCTACAATGTCCTCACATTCATGGTATAATAGCGTATTTAGATTTTTTTGATGCCACGTTTATTTGTTAAAGGGAATCTAAAAGAAATGAGTTTCTAAACAAGCATATTCCTCAGACATACGTCTTCAGGTCACCGAGAATCTATGCACCGGCTTTGTAATCCCATGATTCTACGAACCTGTTTTCGATACACTTATCACGACCCTAGTTCAATTAGAACATACCGTGATGGCATTCCAGCCCCTAATGAATTAGGTAGCTTCCAATGCTAAGTGAATCTATAAATTATAATTACTTAAATAAGAATAGCGGAAAATAACATAAAAGATATGTAATCTGCGTGCCACTTGGCACATACATTGCCGATACAATTAAACATACTCAGTATTCGAACGTGTAACACTCGCACTAAAAGTGGAAATACATCTGTACTCTATGTGTAAAGAGTATCTGTCAACGAGATGAAAATGTCAACCAGTAATACTAGAATAGAAGGGAAGTCTTCTCGACCAAGGAGCATATAGAATACTGTTGTCTCTGTAGTCATAATCAATTTGTATGAGCTCAAGCTCAATGCATCTAGATCTTCACAAAAAAGGTGCGTAAGAGTAAGCATCGAGTATGGCGTGTATTTGTAGTTAAAGTTTACCTCGGACAGGAGTAATGACGAGGTAGGTCAGGGCCCTACTGGCAACTACAAACTATGATGAAAAACAAAATAAACGAAGTGATAATTTAATTAAATAACATTATGATAATTATCAGACCGTCTATGCATTAAGCTAATAACAATTAATCCAGATTCGTGGGAATAACCTACGTCCCACTCAGCATTGCACTCCGAATAACTCGCTATGTCTTAATAATATCTCAGATTCGGAATGGAATATCAATAGATGAATACTGAATTAATCCCGCAGCCCATAGTCTAATATCTCAGGACGCTGAATCGACCCCGCATCTCATTAAATACATGTCATTTTCCCTGGGCGTGGAATCAACCTATTAGCCTCAGATCTCCGGAAAATTTGAATCCCGCATTTCCATACATCAAGTCTCTGTATATCAGATCTCCGGCATCCCGCAGTCACTAACACATCAAATAAAGAAAACACAATATAGAGAATATAATATGTTAAATTATACTTCACTGTAAATTATTACTAACAAAGAAATTAAGTAACTAGTAATAAATACGTTGAATCTAGTGACCATGCTTTCTAGTAATGTCGTGGTAGGTAACGCTTTTATCACCTAAGAGCAGTGAAATATCATTAATCAGCACTAGTAAAGTGTGTAAAATAACTAGCTGTATGCCTACACAATCTTCGTGTACAGTGCATTTAAACTATCACATATGCTCCCCACACCAGGTTAGACAGTTATTTCATCCACTCGGCATGTCGCTTGCAATAGTTTACTACGAATACCGGTCACTGTAGTATTCGATGTGCATCACGTTGTGGGCCAGCTACTAATCAAAATAACTCAAAATTCACCAAACCCAAGGGTATTGCTGTTCCGACAACTAACAAAATCGAAAAAATCAATTTTAAAATATATTCGGTGTCTCCTTTATCTTCAAATACAAGTCTGCATATAAATTTATCGGGTACCGGACTCTGCCTATTCCAAATCAAAGATTTTCTAACAAATCTGCAAACTAATTTTAATCTCCATTTTCAGTGAAATAATTATGGATTTCATGATAAACCAACGAATTAAGGTTAAGAAATTTACTTCGATGTATTTATATTGTGGCATCCTGCCAAGCTTTCAATTCCAAAAAAAAATTCCCCCAAAAATGGCGTGTGTGTGTATGTGTGATCACAGGATCTGCCGTGCCACAAGCAAGTTATTTATTTATGCTGAGCCGCAAGCATCGGGTTTGGTGAGTCGGCGATGCATTGTATATGGCGTTTACGCATCGCTATATGACGGTGACGTGACAAGTATATCCAATTTGATTATCTACGCGGAGCCGCATCAGTTTCGATTGGCGGAATGACAAGTACTCTTCGCGCCAAGGAGTCGCGGGCACTACGGTTTCACTCCTCTAATTTCTATGGACAGAATTGCTGAGTCAGTAGAGTTTCTGTCTCTATGCTGCATCGCAGGATTTCCTCGTTCGCAGGTCTATTAATTTTCTTCTTATTTTATCGCATGAGTAGTTTTCGCGATCGCTGAAGACAAAATTTCCGCACACAGAACAGGCTGTTTCAGCTGCACCGTGCTCAAATGTCTCGTTTAAACTTCGGAAATACTGATCCTTAATTTAAAATTACTAACCTATTCTGTAACATGATACGAACTTATTCTAATCATCAAAACACGTCTAACAACATCAAAATCCATAATCCACAACGGACTCAAGCCTAAATTTTCTTAAACTTTCGAATTGTACATTCGAACCTCGGTTCAAACTTTAATGCCCGGAGCTCGACCTGAGCAGTGATGTAGACCCAAATCACATTACGAAGCTATAGAAATTGCCTAAATTCCATTCCACTCTGTACCCACCTCCGGCTGTTTCATCCCCGCATTTCAAGTTTCCACATACGCACTTCCAAAAATACATTCTCAACGCCAGCTTAACCTCAAATCGCTTAATATCGGATTTTCGGTGATCGTCACGTTCTGAAGTACGCACCGCTTTTCTAGTTTCAGCTCTTATTTAGGGATTCAAGCTTGTCCTAAATGTTCAAATTTTTTCCCACTTCTCCAAAACTGCTTTTGATTGTACTTAGGGAAACGCTTAAATTAGGGATTGGGGCGTAATTTTAAACGACCGGGTTACAAAATTCGGTGAAAACATTAATGAATAAGGACAAGCAGAGTTCTCATGGACAAGCAAGAAGAAATTTAAAACTTCGGAAAATTATAGCAGTTTACAAGGAATTTTGAGGTGATCTAAAAACCAAAGTGATAATCGTCTCAAGTTTTCAGAAAGATAAAGAGATAGTGATTTGGACATCTATGTAAATAGTTACACTATAGGCTGTCCGAGGAGGATCTTTAATATATATGTATGCATTGGGAAGCATATATGTCTCACAATTTGCAAGGGATTCAGGAGTAACAAATGAAGTTATATCCTTGTGTTCTAGTTGCCAGAACATCAAACCATTTAAATACTTATTGTGTGCGAATTCGTCTGAAATCTTATTTAATTCGATCATGGGGTTTTCGCTGACCGCGAAGGGTATTTTGAGGCCAGAAGTTCTGTTCTCCGCGGAGCGCGGCATTTCCGCGGAGTCGCGATGAATCAAAATGCATTGGCAAATGTTTTAAAACATTTCATCACGCGAAAATAACCTATTTTTCCACTATTTTTGGCCACTTCGCATTTCGACGTGGAATTGCAGTTTCGGATCGGACCGCCAGAGATAAGTTTTACGTATTAATTACATGTTTTATAATCCATGAAATTAATATGCTAAAAATCAAGAAAATATTGGAGCAAAAATCTTAAATTTATGATTTGAAGTGGCCATTATAACTGTAATTGCATTCTCGTATAAAAATTTTCGCGTTTTGCAGATAGAAATATAAATTTCAGAATTTTCACTTTGTCGGGGCTCGATTTTTGCTAATTTCGTGATTTTTGGTATTTTCGAAATTTGTTCTATTGGGTGTTTCCATTAGCCTATTATGATATATTTGTGTAATTTCTGTTGTATTTGGTAAGTATAAAACAAAGCACGGTTGGTTTTAAAGGGCGCATCGATTTTACGCTTGCGGTGGGTAATACTTAAATGATGTCCTAGTGCATATAGCCCCCGGACTCTACCTTTAGTAATAGAAAATTCGGCATTGCGACGCTGAATTTATCGGCGCTGGGTAGCTTAAATTGGATTGCGGACTTAATCCGCCTAAACTGCATAATAACATTTTAACTAGTCGAAATGACAAAGCAATAAAGATATTAATTATCATTAATTGGACAAACTTCATGACGGCTATTTGAATCCTCCAGGGATCGTATTATTATTTATTAATACTATGCATATTTATCTCAATTTTCAAATGGTATTTTCGCTATTTCATCATTTTTTATAATGTTATGAAAAGTTCGCATTACGGTTTTAATGGTAATTTAAATAAGCAGCTAATATTTTATACTGTTGCCGCATTTGATTATTTGTTTTCTAGGCTATATGTCAGATATTACGCGGGTATATATTTACGCATATACATATACGTGGATCGCACAGACACCGCGCGTATATTGATCGTTTCTGCACCGCGTTAGTTACTTTTATTGATATCAAGGCTGGGTTGTAGAGTTCTCCGAAACGGGAATTCCTCGGTGCTTAGAAGGATATCGGTTGCATACATGTTACCAGTATGCATCGCATGGCATACATACATTATTTTACGTACGTAGCATAATATTTAGCACTCATGTATATTATCAAACATACGTATTATTTGCCTTAGAAGTCAATTGCATCTCCGGTGGTAGTTTGTTGTTGCTGTATTTCGAGGCTGATGAAAGGTAGACCACTGCTTGAGATTGTACTTGCACTGTATACATCATGGTGGCTAGGCTAAAAATGAGATTTCTAAATAATTTTCTCACATAAAAGGGGATAAAATGATAGTTTGTTGAAGTTTAAAGGTAGTTTTGTATTGTGTAGCATGCAGTGTTCTTATAGGTTTTCTTTCCTTCAGTTTTTTATTTATTTTTATTATCCGCCGAGGTTGAGTAGCTATTACTCCGACTTCTGTGTGTAGATCTGTGTATTATCATGTTTGTATTCGGAGTGATAGCCGCTGGATTGCTGAAGCAATGCTCCGCAGACTCCGTTCTCCAGTTTAATTTGTTTTGTCTGCCTATTGGTTTCGTGCAATGTTGTATACACGCAGGCCCAGGTAGGTAGGCGGACTTTAGACTCCTTATTTCAGCGAAGTTTGTCGGGCTCAGGATATCTTATCCCCGACAAGGTTAGACGCTCATTTCATTATATTATTGTTGTTTATGCCTACAAAATGGTAAAGGAGAATGCATTGTTTCGTGTTTTCATGAATGTATTACCTAAGCATCTAGTTAATATAATTGGTGCCAACATTTGGGTCAAAATAGTTGGTGTATCAAGCCTAGGTTACTAGGCCCACGTCACTACGTGTTCTAAAGCAAATTTTCATGGACAAGATGGAGAGACGTTCAGATTTATCCTCGGTAGGCTGCACCTTTGCAACACCACTTGGACGCTGTCAGAGGCAGAAGTTTAATTATTGAGCATGTACTCCTGAAATTTCCTTCCACACGTTGTATGACTGCTTAAAGTAATAAATTTTACCATGGTTGGTAGGATTCTCGAATGGAAAAATCGTGATTTACGTTGGGCCAGTTTTGAAGGACTTGAGGCTGAATCTTCGGCTTATGACTTTGACAACAAAAAGGTTATTTAGTAGGGACAGAACTCAGCAAATCTGGCATTAAACTTTAATTATGTAATGTCAAGTGATAGCTAAAAGGATCTGCATCATAAATAGAAATGGCATACTAAATTGAGGCGAAGTAGGTGGGTTATATCTTGCGGAGTGCCCTTAGGAAAGCTGATTCTTATGTATAATTGAAAAGGTAATATGTGTTATTTATTCGAGCAGTAACGCATGTCAGCATACCACCTTTGATAATATACTGTGTAGTATTGAGATTAATCGCTAGTCATATATGACAAGGGGATTTTGTCAGCCAAAGGGACATATTATTAGATGGTTTTGGTGATTTTCCGTGTGGATAGGCCTAATTCACTCGCTGAACTTTGGAAATTTGGAACTTAGTAAATTTTGCCGCCTAAAGAAGGTTTAAATGGCGTGAATGCAATGTATATCTGTGGAAAGAGTTAGAATTGATGATAAGCTCGTTAGCTGGTGAAAGAAATGTATTTAATCTCACTATGATATTACGACAACAGTATGTTGCAGTTTCGATAAGGGTTTCAGCTAAGTTTGGGAGGTTTATTGATTAGTTGATCATAAGAATAGACGTTTACGTTGGTTATGTCTTGTGTGCACATCGATTTAGTTCAGCTGGGTCAAATCGGAAGCCGAGAATAGTACGAGGAAGCAAGATTTGACAAGGCTATACGAAGGCTAGTAGACGTGGAGAAAAAGGAGTAGTACGTTGGTTGCCGTTGGTAAAGAGAATGCAAGCCTGGCCATTCTATATAACGATGCTTGCCGTGCAACGATCATACTCGCGGTGTCGTACGCACAGACGAGTGGCTCCGTTTTGTTGCTCGGAATTTGTAAATTAAGAGTGGATGACTCTTGGGAATGTTATACTGTGTTCTAAGATGGTGTATATGTGATTAAAGATGGTGTTTTCATTAGCATTCTGCGTATTTCATGTATAACTACGGCATGCTCCTAATGCGCATCGTGTGAGTAGTAATAACGCAATTCGTATTTCCGCAGAAGCAGTTTCAAACAAAAAAGAAGCATGAAGTGATTTCAAGGTTTTAAGAATGCGGCCTAATCTCCCGCGAGCTCACCGCATCAATGCTAGGTATCAGTGGAGAAAAATCATAATACATGTAGTTATAACATCGGTCGCTTCTCGTTTTTTTTTTATTTGTATTTATTTATGACGCAGTGTGTTACTGCATTTGCTCACGTGATTGAATGCTGAAGTCGATGGATAGACACGTGAATAATGGCTCTATATCAAGTTAGATGTGTGCATTTTGTAATGTAGTCCTTTCATTAAGTAGTTAGTTAACGCTTACAATGTGGAGACCTGTTGATACCTTACGCGTTGGGTGGATTTGTGAAAGGCCTACATTGTTACGTGTTGAGAATCCCCTCATGGAGGAGCGCATTGCTACTGAAAGTGTTTTGGCAATTGAAACTAATTTCATATAATACACATTGTTAACGGCTAAGTTTTGTAGTTTATAACGTTAGATCAGTGATGATATTATGAAATTAGCATGCTTATGATTGAGCATTTGGTATTTGGTTATTGCGATGCTTTGGCTTCGACGCTGTACTTCCTTACGTATATGACGTGTATATAATTACACGTACGGCTGCATCGCCGCACACCGTGATGTCAAGTATAATTTTATATATACTATTTTCTGTGATGTGTCTTTGTTCTTTGTTTTCGAGTGGAATTGATTCATCTTCGAGAGTCTGTTTTCATTTAGGTTGCTAGAATCGGCAGCTTAAGGCTTTGGGGTATCATATGCGATTTAGGTAAGTTATACTGATTGCTTATTGTCTGCACAAGTCATTTGAAAGTAATTTTATATCATTGAAGTCAGATCACGTACTCGGCAGGAAGTGAAATTATAGAACTAAGACTATTGTTTGGCTGCAAGTTATTTTATAGTTCTTGCAAAAGAGTATAATAAATTGTTGTCTCGAGCATGAATGCGTCTGTTCCTCCAAGTTACGCAGCCACATTGTAGCAATTTGAACAAGACGCTACAGCATGTGATGGCAAGGACTTTTCCAGTTGATTAGTTAAAGAATCTCGGAGGATTAAGGAAAATGCAGATAGCAAGCGGAGTTGATTTATATGTTCCGCAGCGGTAATGGATTAAATCGATTATATATCGTTAGGCATGTTTCGTCAGTCCATCAGCGTAATGTCTGCGCCGCAGTAAGAACACATGTGGGATGAATGATTATCAATTACGCTAAGGCATAATGCAATTGGATTAGAATGATGATTGCGAGTAGCGGCTCCATGTGTACAAAAGCATGCATGATGCTAATTGCATCATCGTCTTAGTGTTGGTGATTTCAACTATCAGATTAAGGCAATCTCATATCGCTACGCAAAGTGTAGACATTTTAGCAAAATGATTAGTATCTCGATACTGGAATGACTAATACTCTTTACCGGTATTTGAGATACAGCCACAGGAGTCATCATCTCTATCTCGGGGACAAGGGAATTTTTTACCGCGTTTATCGGTGCATGTATTACGCAGTTATGTTAGTCAGATTGATTATAGTCATGTCACTGTGACGTGTGTGTTTATCAGTATTAATGGTTATAGATAGATTTGATTTCAAAGATATACTCAATGGATAAATATCAGGATCTTCGTTCAAATTTTGTTATGGCAATGCTGCAGATAAATGGCCTCATTTGGCCTCCAAGTGACTCGAGGGACGTTAGAAGTCGCGCTATTTTTATACTTCATTTTTTTTTTTTGTTGGAATAAATTTAGCTAATGCGGGTTTTCCATCGATAGTTATCGCGCGCCTAGCTTGAATGGAGTTATTGTCGCTATGCGGTATAATATAAGGATTTCACTGGCGGTTGCGTGTACATATACCGATTCGGTTTATTCGAAAATGCAAATGTGAGGTTCTGATCTTGTAAAAAATAGAAGGTGAAATGTAGTTCTATAGTTTAGATCAGGGATTGACTGAGTAATTTCTGCCTAAGTTAAAATTGTCGGAAATCTTATGATGAGGTGACGCGTATCACAAGCTATATGTTTTTAGGGTAAAGTTATAACTATCGTGAACTTCTAGAACAGTCCGCCGGTACGAAGCGCTTGTTTGCCGATTGGGAGAATGTGATGAAAATTCGGCTCGTTGCCGCCTGCGGCTCATTTTTGCGCGCAGGAATTCAAATCGAGTAATTTTGTTAAGAAATGTGAAATTTGTCCCCGCAAAGACAAAGTGTCATTCCAATGTCAATTTATGAGTTGGAAGGCTGAATAATTTTGATGATTTCGAAAATTCGATGATGAAATGTGATTTAGGAGCGCACTCGAGGTCCGTAAGGGAAGTGCTACATATTTTGGTGAAGTTATTTGGTATGGCTCCGAAAACTTGATAATTGCGATATTTTTAAACTGTGAGTTTTAAATGGAATTCTGAAAATGTAATAGTTTTCGCTAGGTGATTTTGTTTTCAGGTCATTCTAATATCATTTGTTAAGTTTCGAAAATTGAATGTGAATTTTGAAAGTTAAAGCAACATGTTTGAATTTGTTGAAAACGACGAGCTTGATGTTAACGAGCATAGAATTTTGATGCACCAAACAAGTTTGGAATAAGGTTATATGCCGTACTTTCGATTGAAATCTCGGAAGGGGTGGTTTCGACCATTTCTAAGTTTTGGAACTGCTGGTTTTTGGCTACAGCAATTCTCTATGCGATCGCGACAATTGGTCGCGATCGCTGTGAGTAAAATCTGAGAAAAATCATTAATTTGAATACGCGATTACAGAGCTCTTTATGACAGAAAAAACAATTTTGAGCTGAAGCTAATATCTTTATTTACAAGGAATTTATACAGTGTTGTAGCTATCTTGTTTGTATTTTCAAAAGATAAGAAATAGTGATTTTAATAAATATGCAAAAGTTATGGATATTGGTATTATAGCTGTCCGAGGAGGATCTTTAATATATATGTATGCAAATTATAAATGTATATAGATTCAGGAAATGAGCAACAAACGAAAGTTATAGTATGTGTCTAGTTTCGATAACATCAAATTTGTCATTTGGAGTTGTGTGTGCTTTAAAAGTTATGACGCAGTCAAAACAAGAACCTGAATTTATATATGTCAGTGCTTCCTGCGATTGCTGGCAGTAATTTTGAAATGTAAATGATTTTCATGACGCGAGCATTTCGCGATCGCGATGAACAAATGTCTGGCAGAATGTTTTAAAATTTCCAATCGCGAAAATAACCTATTTTTCCACTATTTTTGTCATTTTGAGAGCTTTTGGACGGAATGAGTGTGTCTCGACTAGAATCGGTTGAGGTAAGCGATGAGTATTCATATTTATACAAGACACCCATGAAATCCATGAATTTATGGCTTAAAATCAAAGAAAATGTAGGTTAAATTTATGATAGTGGCCATTTCAGGGTCCGAATTGAGAGCTGTATACGGATTTCGTGGGCGAGACGCGGATTCCAGAAATATAATCTCTGCATTCTGATAACGTGGGGTTCGGCCTAGCACCTGTATTTTTGGAGTTCTTCGATTGGCTATGTTCCATTAGGCCTATTATGATATATTTGTACTAATTTTGTTGTAGTTTCGAGGCGCTGACGGGCTTGCGCAAGACGCCGGGCGGTGACGCTGCTGGCTTGAGGCTGGTAATATTTTAACGATAATCCTAGAAAGAGAAATCCCTACTGACATCTTAGCGTTCTCAAGACGCCGGAGTGACTCTGCTAGGGTGGGACCATGACTTGTCTCTGCCCCGCGCAATAATAACACCCGAATTGTTCGAAAAAAAATGAAATCGGGACGCTTCAATAAAGATATTAATTATCATTTAATTGGACTATATATTTCACGCCGGTTTTCATTTGAATTTCTTCAGGATCAGACATTATCTTGATAATACTACGCATATTTTATCTCAATTTAAAGTTTCAAATGGTATTTAGTTATTCAATTTTTTTTTATAGTTATGAAAAATTCTGTGTATAACGTCTTAATGGTATTTTTTAATTACAAATTTGACATGAAGTACTGCTTGCCCGGCGGCTTTCTTGATTTTATTTGCTGTATCGACAAGGGGCCGAAAAATTTAAGGTAGACATGACGAAGCGATACAGCATAATGCATATTGCTGGATCGACGCTGCTAGGGTGGATGCGCTGCTGCAGTTAGTGTGTGATATTACATTGGGGCTTGTCGGCATCTAGAATAAATTTCATTAATAGAATTTCTGGCGCTTTGGGATACCGATTGTCAGACGCTACGTTGTTGCATGCATTGCATGGCATGTAGCTACATTGGTTTATGTATACTACGTGCATAATATTTAGTACTCATATATTATCATATGCATTATTTCGTTTATAATACTGCACTTCTGTAATGAGCAGAGTTATGTATGGTGTAATGGATTTCAGCGTTGCACTGCGACGCTTTGGATTGTACTGTGCATTGGTATATTATCATGATAGAAAGAGAGGCTAAAAATGAGATTTCTAGCCATTTATAAATTAAATGGGAAGGGATAAAATGATATTTTGTTGAAGCTTTGGCAGTGTAGTTTCAGATTACAGAAGATGAGATATAGCTATATGTTTTTTCTTTCAAGATATTTTTATTAATAAGCTGAAATTGGTTTACTACACTAATTTATCTTTGTGCATTCAGTATTTCATCATATAGGTTTTATTTCTAGAATGCCGAGTGCATTTGGACAGTTGAGGCAGCCGCTGTACAGCCTTTCACGTAGACCCGACTTTCCAAGCTTTTGATGCAAAATTTTCGGTTTTACCAGGCACAGCTTGCATATTGACTAATACAAATTTATACCTCTAGTAGGCTTATGACTTATGATTCCCTGATTAGCGGGAGTTTATACTGCTTTAGGATATCTTACCCGCTAGACGCCATTTCATTATATTATTGTTGTTTACAAAGGGAAAAAAATGTATTTATAGCCTGGTGAAAGAAAGGAATGCGGTTGGTTTTAAAGCAGCCTAGCACAGTTGGCGCTTATCATGACCGGTTTTGCCGTATTATTTATTCTAAGTGGCGATTTCAAAATAAATAAATAATCTATTTGAAGAAGAAAAAGTTCCTTGTGTATTATTCCTCGGTGTAAAATAAGCAAAACTTATATGTTAAAGTTTAGCGATTTTACCGGGATTAAACCTGCACTTTTTCTGTCTGTATTCGAGTTTATTTTATGATTTTTATTTGGCTTATTTATTATTAATATTATTGTATTTTAAATGCTATCTGTTTACCGCTTTAATATTGTTTGAATTTCTATATAACTCTTTTCTTATGTCACCTTCTGAGTCTTCTGAATTTATGGTGCTCACGTGCGCGTGGCCCACTTTCCGTTAGAAGTCAAACCAATCAGAACGAGGTTGGGTCAAGTAACTAGGACGAGCTGACTTTCGTGCTCCCGGTACGTTGCCCCACTTCGGCTCGAGTTGTCCGCTTGGGTAACCTAAGATTCTAAACTTAGAATAACAGAGCCTCACGCCGGATCCCTAGTTGGAATGTTTATTCGCATCACGTGCATTTGACTTTGGAGACTCAACATTGGGGTTGAGTCTGTCTAGCACAGGTGTACCCGAAATATAAAGACCAATATGATGCATCCTACTTGCTATTTATGCATTCATTTATTTTAGATCTACATGTTGATCGGGTTATAAAAGAATTTTAGGAAGACAGCAATATAAGGATAAAGGAGTTAATCGCCCGATTTGAAGAAAAATGTCTAGAACTCTGCCAATTTGTCTTATAAATTCATAAAAAAGAAATTAAAAAATAGTCTATTTCATTAAGTAGAACTACGCTAGTTTGATTCTCACCGGATGTGATATACGTAGGCAACCCATATTGGGCTCAACTATTTTAAAAAATAAAATAAGGGTAAATAAATATTTTTATCTTGCTACAAGTTAAGATGTTGTTATTTTTTAAAAAATAGCCAAATGTCTTTGAAAAGAACACAGGAAGTCTCTTTCTGCAAGAAGAACCACTTTTAGTTATTTTTAATTTTTTTTTTGTTTTGTGAGCAAACTCAATTTCTTTTCATCGAAATAATAAGGGGTTTTGATAACAAAGCTGAATATTTTTTTTTACAATAGTGATTATTTTTTTTGTGTCTTGATTTTTTCTAAAAAAATAGTTTTTTTTATCACTTCCAAATATAAAATGAGTACCGTTCAGACTCCCCCAATCACAGATATGGAAGAGTTTCTATTACAACTTCAGATGTGGTGGTATGATTTGGGAAAAGACGGACAAGAATGGGTCACGAAGTATTTAAAAGATCGAAGAATCGGTGTATAGAAAGGGACCTTGGGAATATTAGATTTTGGTCTCTCAATTTCTCGTCAAAATCGAAATACCCGGCTATTTCTTACAAGGAGAGAGTAAGCTCAAAATCAGAAAAGCGAAAAACATTGTGAGCGGGATCCCAGAAAGTTACTAGTGCCGCAATCATATCATCACATGGTTTGACCTTCATGATATATGTGAGAGCTCCTAGATACTTCGTGACCCATTCTTGTCCGTCTTTTCCCAAATCATACCACCACATCTGAAGTTGTAATAGAAACTCTTCCATATCTGTGATTGGGGGAGTCTGAACGGTACTCATTTTATATTTGGAAGTGATAAAAAAAACTATTTTTTTAGAAAAAATCAAGACACAAAAAAAATAATCACTATTGTAAAAAAAAATATTCAGCTTTGTTATCAAAACCCCTTATTATTTCGATGAAAAGAAATTGAGTTTGCTCACAAAACAAAAAAAAAATTAAAAATAACTAAAAGTGGTTCTTCTTGCAGAAAGAGACTTCCTGTGTTCTTTTCAAAGACATTTGGTTTTTTTTTTTTAAAAAATAACAACATCTTAACTTGTAGCAAGATAAAAATATTTATTTACCCTTATTTTATTTTTTAAAATAGTTGAGCCCAATATGGGTTGCCTACGTATATCACATCCGGTGAGAATCAAACTAGCGTAGTTCTACTTAATGAAATAGACTATTTTTTAATTTCTTTTTTATGAATTTATAAGACAAATTGGCAGAGTTCTAGACATTTTTCTTCAAATCGGGCGATTAACTCCTTTATCCTTATATTGCTGTCTTCCTAAAATTCTTTTATAACCCGATCAACATGTAGATCTAAAATAAATGAATGCATAAATAGCAAGTAGGATGCATCATATTGGTCTTTATATTTCGGGTACACCTGTG
This sequence comes from Nicotiana noctiflora, assembly GCA_032618575.1. Lineage (NCBI taxonomy): Eukaryota > Viridiplantae > Streptophyta > Magnoliopsida > Solanales > Solanaceae > Nicotiana > Nicotiana noctiflora. The sequence continues at coordinate 244,041 of JASVEL010002527.1, forward strand.
CTAGACAGACTCAACCCCAATGTTGAGTCTCCAAAGTCAAATGCACGTGATGCGAATAAACGTTCCTACTAGGGATCCGACGTGAGGCTCTATTATTCTAAGTTTAGAATCTTAGGTTTGTTGTTCTATACTTGGCTTACCCAAGCGGACAACTCGAGCCGAAGTGGGGCAACGTACCGGGAGCACGAAAGTCAGCTCGTCCTAGTTACTTGACCCAACCTCGTTCTGATTGGTTTGACTTCTAACGGAAAGTGGGCCACGCGCACGTGAGCACCATAAATTCAGAAGACTCAGAAGGTGACATAAGAAAAGAGTTATATAGAAATTCAAACAATATTAAAGCGGTAAACAGATAGCATTTTAGCACCGAGGTTCACAAAATACAATAATATTAATAATAAATAAGCCAAATAAAAATCATAAAATAAGCTCGAATTCTGTAACCCTGAACCAAAAAGTTCTGGGTTTAATCCCCAGTAGAGTCGCTAGAGCTTTCACACCTCCTTTTTTTAGCGCACGCTTACCCCGAAGGATAATGCACAAGGGAGTTTTTCCAATTTAAGTGACAATATTCAAAATGAGATTATTTATTTATTTCAGAATCGCCACTTGGAATAAATGTCACGACCCCAAAACCCGGTCATGATGGCGCCCAACATATTGCTAGGCTAGCCCGACCAACCATTCATAACACAGAGCTATCAGCTCTCACTTTTCCCTTTGTAGGCATAAACAACAATAATATAATGAAATGACGTCTAGCACATCGGGGATAGATATCCTAAAACCAGTATAAACTTCCCACCGAATCAGGAGTCATAAGTCATAAGCCTCTACCTAAATTTATAAACTGTGATAGTGTATACAACTGTGCACAAGTGTGGCATAGACAGAACAAAATAAGGATAAACTGGAGAGTCAGGTCCTGTGAACGCTGGCAGCTACCTCGACTGTCCAAAAGCACTCCCGAGCCGCAATGGAATCAGCTCTGCTGTAATGTACCTGGATCTGCACACAAGGTGCAGGGAGTCGGGTGTGAGTACTTCCAACTCAGCGGTAATAAAAGTAAATAATGCTGAAGGAAAGGAAACCACGCAAAGCACTATCTCATGCTACACAATACAGAACTACCTTTAAACTTCAACAAACTATCATTTTATCCCCTTTCAGTATATGTGAGTAAATTATTTAGAAATCTCATTTTTAGCTTCTTTCTATCATGATAACATACCAATACCTGGGTACAATCTCAAGCAGTGCAGGTCTGCACTCAAATCAGCCCCTCGGGCTCTGCACTCCTTAACAAATACCACCAGGAGATCTGGTCAATAAGGCAAATAATGCATGTGTTCCAGTAATGTATGAGTGCTAAATGTTATGCCACGTAGTACACGTAAACCAATGTATGTATGCCATGCAATGCATACGACGCTGTGGCGTACAGCCCGATCCATGCAAAGGCGCCCGCCCTCACTGTGGGGGTTCAGACTCTCGGAGGGGCTCCTACAGCCCAAGCGCAATATCAATATCACACCTGCTGCGGCGCGCAGCCCGATCCATATACCACTGCGGCGTGCAGTCCGATCCATGCATGTGTATGCATATGCTCACATAAATCGTCATGTCCTAACATATGGCCCTCGGCCCCAATCAGTCTAACAAATAATCAAGAAAGCCCTTCGGGCAACAATATCATATTAGCTCACAGCTAGAAATGCCATTAAGACCATGTACAAGTTTTTTCATAACTTTATAAAAAAATGATGAGTAGCAAAATACCATTTGAAACTTTAAATTGAGATAAAAATATGCATAGTGTTATCAAGATAATGATACCAATCCCTGAAGGATTCAAATAATCGGCGTGAAGCCCAAGCATGATAATTAGTCCAATTCATGATAATTAATATCTTTATTGAAGCGTCAATTTCATTTCAAACAATTAGGTGTTATTATTTATTACGCGGGACGGACCAAGTCACAATCCCCAATGGTGCTCTACCCCACACCCATTATCCGGCGTGCAAGTCACCTCAACACAACACTAAGATGTGCAGAGTCCGGGGTTTACTAACCCTTAGGACATCATTTACAAGTATTACCCACCTCGAACCGGCGAAAACTCATGCCCGCGGCGTCTTTGCTCCTCAAACCGTCCTCCACGCGCATCGAAACTAGCCAAAATTAGTACAAATATATCATAATAGGCTAATGGAACATAACCCAATCGAAAGAACTCGAAAAATACCAAAAATTACGAAATTGGCAAAACCCGGGCCCCGGGCCCACATTCCGAAAAATTGCGAAATTTATATTTCTGGAATCCGCGTCTCGCCACGAGTCCGTACATACCAAGAACTCTCAATTCGGACCACAAATGGCCCTTCAAATCATAAATTTAAGATTTTTGCTTCAAGCCCTATTTTCTTGATTTTTAGCCATAAATTCATGAATTTCATGGATTATTCTTGTATAAAAATATGTAATTAACTCATAAAACTTACCTCCAACGATTCCTAGTCGAAACCCCTTCATTTCCCGTCCAAAAGCTCTCAAGAGTGACCAAAAATGGTGGAAAAATGGGTTATTTTCGCGATTGGAATGTTTTAAAACATTCTGCCCAGGCATTTTGTTCATCGCGATCGCGGGAAATGCTTCGCGATCGCGGAGAACAAATTTCTGGCCCAAAAATTACCCTTCGCGATCGCAGGAAAGGCTTCGCGATCGCGGTGCATAAATTCAGGTTCTTCCGGACAGGCTTCAGTATAATGGTCATAACTTTTCGCACACAACTCCAAATGACAAATGGTTTGATGTTATCGAAACTAGACACATAGGGCTATAACTTTCGTTTGTTGCTCATTTCCTGAATCCTTATAAATTGTGATATATATGCTTTCCAATGCATACATATGTATTAAAGATCCTCCTCGGACAGCCTATAGTGTAATATCCATAACTTTTTGCACCGACATTAAAATCACTATTTCTTTATCTTTTTGAAAACTAGACAAGATGGGCTACAACTTTCGTTTTTGAATTACCTTAAAATTCCTTGTAGATAAAAAGATATTAGCTTCCGAAGTAGGACCTGCGCGACAGAAATTTCTTTTTTGCGATCGCAAAGAGCTTTACGCGATCGCGATTCATTAATGTTTTTCTCAGATTTTACTCACCGCGATCGCGACCAAATCCCCGCGATCGCATAGAGCACTGCTGTAGCCAAAAACCAGCAGTTCAAAATGGCTTAGAAATGGTCCGAAACCACCCCGAAACTCACCCGAGGCCCCCGGACCTCAATCAAAAGTACCAACATGTCCTATAACCTTATTCAAACTTGTTCCAATCATCAAAATTCTATCGTTAACATCAAAATCGTCCGTTTTCAACAAATTCAAGCTTATGTTTAACTTTAACTTTCAAAATTCACATTCAATTCGAAACCCAACCAAATGATGTCCGAATGACCTGAAATTTTGCGGACAAGTCCAAAATCACCTAACGAAGCTATTACAACTTTCAGAATTCCATTTCGACTCCCGGATCAAAATATCACCTATCAACCGGAATTCGCCAAAATACTAACTTCACCAAAATATGCTAACTTCTTCACCGGACCTCCAAAATTACTTTTGATTGCGCTCCTAAGTCACATTTCATCATCCGGAGCTAACCGAATCATCAAAATTCGATTCCGAGCACTCTAACTCATAAGTCAACATTCGGTTGACTTTTCCAACTTAAGTCTTCTTAAAAGAGACTAAGTTTCTCATTTCTTAACAAAATTACTCCAGTTTAATTCTAACGCACACAAAACTGATAATGAAACATAAGGCAACATAATGTGGGAAACACAGGGCGGTTACACCTGAGACGACGGGTCGGGTCGTCACATTCTCCCCAACTTAAACAAACGCTCGTACTCGAGCGGACCCAGAGTTGTTCTAGAAGTTCACCAATAGTTAAATAACTTTACCCCGCATATAACTCGCGGTGATCCCACGTCACCCTATCTCATATAGGTCCGACAACACAACTTAGCTGAAATTACTCAATCCATCTAATCCATAAACTATAGAACTACATTTCACCTTCGATAATCTTACACAAGATCAGAACCTCATATTTTTACTCAGAATAAACTCGAATCAGCTGTAAAAATCCTTACCTGCAACCTCAAGTGAAATCATATATTATACCGCATAACTCAAACACATGCAGCAATAACTTCCATTCAAAACAGCTGCCCACGATAACTAGATATCGATGGAAAACCCTTTTTATTAGCTAGAGACTTATTCCAACACTTTCCTATATTGCCAATGGTAAATAAAACACGCGATAAACCATATCCATTCCTCAGGTCACCCATTCATGAGGCCATTTATCCTCTGGCAATTACCATAACAAAATTTGAACCAAAATCTCGATATTTATCCATCAAATATGCTGAAATCAAATCTGTCTATATTCATTAATGATCCTCACGATCTCCTTTGACCAAACACACCATCCTGGTGACATGACACAATCAATACGACCTAACCACAACCTGCATAATACATGCACCATTATGAAACGCATTCAAAAATTCCCTCCATACCGGGATGGGATCAATGATAGCAACCTCCGCACCGACATCCATCTCAAATACCCAATTAAGAAAATGGTCCTTCCCAACTGTCCGCTGATTCTTTAATATATAAATCATTTTGCTAAAATGTATTCTAACGCACTTCACCACTTAACCCGTAGCATTTATGAAGTTGCCCTTAATGCAATAGTTCAAAATCACCCAACACTAAGACAATCAGTCTGAATTCCAGCATCACCACATAGCCTGTACATCAGAACTCCATATAATACAACAATCATCATTCCTAATCCAATTTCCACCGTGCAATACACGCACATATTTGATAATCATTCATCCCATGACAGATGCTCAATGTTTACCTGCCGAGCATACCCGAATACCACCAATGGACCCAACAAGAACATGCCGCAATACTACTGATATATAATTAGTTTAATCACATTACCCTTTTCCGAGACATATACTCTCATCAAATCACTTCCACTTAGCAATACCATTTTCCTTAATCATCCGAAGATTCTTTAACTAATCACTTGGAAGGAATCACTATACATCACATGCTCTGTATGACATACACAGGTCTTGTTCAAATTCTTACAATGTTGACACAACGGATGAGACCTGAACACATTCATAACTACTACCGAAACAACAATTTATTAGTTTTATACTCTTTACAAGAACTATAAACTCTTTCTGAGCCAAACAATGGTCTTAGTTCTATAATTTCACTTCACATACTCAGATTGCATTGATCTAAACTTCAATGATCTCGTCTTTCCAAGTACGAACTGTCTGGGCAATAAGCCACTCCGGACATAACTATAAATCGCATATGATGCCCCAAAGTGCCAATAGGCTGCCGATTCTAACGCAATACAAATGAAAACGAACTCTCGAATGAATTATCAATTCCACGCATTAAAGGGGACTTTCTTCAGAAAACAAAGAACAAGGCATACGAAATAGTATATATAAAATTATACTCAACATCACATTGTTGCGGCGTGCAACCCGATCCAGTTAACATACCCATGGCGGCGTGCCACCCGATCCACACACAAATCTCACATAAGGAGATACACATCGAGCCAAATGTGCTCATCATAACCAAATACCAAATATCGATCATAAGCATGCTAATTTCATAATATCATCCTTGAGGGGTATTTAGCGTTATAGCTACAAAACCAAGCACAACTGATGTGTGATATATGAAATTGAATTTCAATTGCCAAGCTGCTCAGGTAACATCATCCCTACGCGGATTCTCAACACATAACAATTTCTTGAGCCTTTTCACAAATCACACGGCGTAAGGCATCACTATGCAAGATATCTGACAATAAAGCATTAACCTAACTACTCCTTCATGAGGACTACATTACAAAATGCACACATCTGGCCTGATATAGAGCCATTATTCACATTAAATCTATCCATCGACTTCAAGCCGATTCTGATCACATTGAACTTAGTCTGATAACCTTTCAAAGGTCCATAATAACTCCCATTTGTTTTTCATAACGCACAAGAGCAACCATCACAACCTTCATATTTGGTTTACATCATTATTATGATTTTTCTCCCTTGTTATAGCATTACAGTGCATCAATTCAGGCTCACCACAGGAGATTCAAACATAAGGCCACATTCTTTAATACTCATAGGCCACTGAATACTTTCTCCAATGTCTCCCAGAAATATCACCTTCCATAATACTTTGTTTTGAAGCACTTCCTGCGAATCTGAATTCGTTATTACTACTTTCCTGATACTGATACTTAGGGTCTCGTAGTTATCACAAAATACCACAAGTCTTGATCTTTTCTAATGAAGACACCATCTTTAGTCACATACACCATCTTAGAACACATTATAACATTCCCAAGAGTCATCCACTCTTGTCGAAACTGCAAATTACCAGACTTAACAAACAGAACCACTCGTGCCTTATTAGCACCCTGACACCACAGGATATGATCTCATTCAAATACCAACAAACATCATTCTCCTCAATTCACCGAGCATTCCTTACCAACAACAACTCAAGACATACTATTATTTTCTCACATCTACGAAAGCACCGTATAACCTTTGTCAAAATCTTGCTTCACTCGTGCTATTCTCGGCTCAATTTCTGCAACCAGAACTGGTTCGTCAGTGTACTTTAAGACATAACCAATGTAGCATACAACTTACGCAATCAGCTAATCAATGGAAACCTCCCCAACTTAGCTCGAAGCCATATTTATCAGAACACATATACTTTATTGTTGTCGTAATATCATGGTGAGATTAAACTCACTCTTTCACCAGCTTACGGAGACACGAATCATCAAAAATTCTAACTCTTCCCTAATTCTTGCATTCATTCACACTACATTTAAGCCCACTCTTTAGGCGACAAAATTTTTACTAAGTTCCAAATTTTTCAAAAATTTCGGCAGAGTTTCCTTTGTAATTGGGCCTATCCACCTGCCAGAGAATCACCAAAACCATCCTAATAATATGTCCACAACTCGACAAGACATCACAATGTATATCAACAACATTAATCTCAATACTACACGAATTATATTATCAAAATTGATATACTGACATGCGTTGCACCTGCTCGAATCATAACACATGTCAAATACCTTTCAATTATACATAAGAATCAGCTTACCTAAGGGCACTCCGCAAGATATAACCCACCTACTTCGCCTCAATTTAGTATCTCAGCACACCTTACACTATGATACACATCACCTGGCTATCTAGCCGACATTCCCACAATTAGGGACAATACTGAACATACAAGTTCATAATTCCACCTCGCAAAATCAGCACTTTGGTGCTCAAGTCATAGGCGAAGATTCGGCCTCAAGTCCTTCAAACTGGCCCAACATGAAATCACAAAGATTATATCTTGCCCTCGATCGAGGAGTCACAAGCCATCAAGGCAAATTTATTACTAAACGCTCGAGTGCGCATACAAACGTGTGGAAGGAATTTCAAGAATTACATATCAAGCTGAATTAAGTACGCACGATAAGAATTCCAAGAAAGTGAAGTGTTTCCTAAAGGTTCTGCAGCCTCTCGAGGATAAATACAGACGTCTCCGTACTGATCCGCGAGACTCTACTAACCGGCTCATGACTCATGAGGCCTAGTAACCTAGGCTTTGATACCAACTTGTCACGACCCCAAAACCCGGTCATGATGGCACCCAACATATTGCTAGGCTAGCCCGACCAACCATTCATAACACAGAGCTATCAGCTCTCACTTTACCCTTTGTAGGCATAAACAACAATAATATAATGAAATGACGTCTAGCACATCGGGGATAGATATCCCAAAACCAGTATAAACCTCCCACCGAATCAGGAGTCATAAGTCATGAGCCTCTACCCGAATTTATAAAATGTGATAGTGTATACAACTGTGCACAAGTGTGGCATAGACAGAAAAAATAAGGATAAACTGGAGAGTCAGGTCCTGCGGACGCTGGCAGCTACCTCGACTGTCCAAATGCACTCCCGAGCAGCCATAGAATCAGCTCTACTGTGATGTACCTGGATCTGCACACAAGGTGCAGGGAGTCGGGTGTGAGTACTTCCAACTCAGCGGTAATAAAAGTAAATAAAGCTGAAGGAAAGGAAACCACGCAAAGCACTATCTCATGCTACACAATACAGAACTACCTTTAAACTTCAACAAACTATCATTTTATCCCCTTTCAGTATATGTGAGTAAATTATTTAGAAATCTCATTTTTAGCTTCTTTCTTTCATGATAACATACCAATACCTGGGTACAATCTCAAGCGGTGCAAGTCTGCACTCAAATCAGCCCCTCGGGCTCAGCACTCCTTAACAATTTTCCCTGTGTGCCAGTAATGTATGAGTGCTAAATGTTATGCCACGTAGTACACGTAAACCAATGTATGTATGCCATGCAATGCATATGACGCTGTGGCGTACAGCCCGATCCATGCAAAGGCGCCCGCGCTCACTGTGGGGGTTCAGACTCCGGAGGGGCTCCTACAGCCCAAGCGCAATATCAATATCATACCTGCTGCGGCGCGCAGCCCGATCCATATACCACTGCGGCGTGCAGTCCGATCCATGCATGTGTATGCATATGCTCACATAAATCGTCATGTCCTAACATATGGCCCTCGGCCCCAATCAGTCTAACAAATAATCAAGAAAGCTCTTCGGGCAACAGTATCATATTAGCTCACAGCTAGAAATGCCATTAAGACCATGTACAAGTTTTTTCATAACATTATAAAAAAATGATGAGTAGCAAAATACCATTTGAAACTTTAAATTGAGATAAAAATATGCATAGTGTTATCAAGATAATGATACCAATCCCTGAAGGATTCAAATAATCGGCGTGAAGCCCAAGCATGATAGTTAGTCCAATTCATGATAATTAATATCTTTATTGAAACGTCAATTTCATTTCAAACAATTAGGTGTTATTATTTATTACGCTGGACGGACCAAGTCACAATCCCCAATGGTGCTCTACCCCACGCCCATTATCCGGCGTGCAAGTCACCTCAACACAACACTAAGATGTGCAAGTCCGGGGTTTACTAACCCTTAGGACATCATTTACAAGTATTACCCACCTCGAACCGGCGAAATCTCATGCCCGCGGCGTCTTCGCTCCTCAAACCGTCCTCCATGCGCATCGAAACTAGCCAAAATTAGTACAAATATATCATAATAGGCTAATGGAACATAACCCAATCGAAAGAACTCGAAAAATACCAAAAATCACGAAATTGGCAAAATCCGGGCCCCGGGCCCACATTCCGAAAAATTACGAAATTTATATTTCTGGAATCCTCGTCTCGCCACGAGTCCGTACATACCAAGAACTCTCAATTCGGACCACAAATGGCCCTTCAAATCATAAATTTAAGATTTTTGCTCCAAGCCCTATTTTCTTGATTTTTAGCCATAAATTCATGAATTTCATGGATTATTCTTGTATAAAAACATGTAATTAACTCATAAAACTTATCTCCAACGATTCCCAGTCGAAACCCCTTCATTTCCCGTCCAAAAGCTCTCAAGAGTGACCAAAAATGGTGGAAAAATGGGTTATTTTCGCGATTGGAATGTTTTAAAACATTTTGCCCAGGCATTTTGTTCATCGCGATCGCGGGAAATGCTTCGCGATCGCGGAGAACAAATTTCTGGCCCAAAAATTACCCTTCGCGATCGCGAGAAAGGCTTCGCGATCGAGGTGCATAAATTCCGGTTCTTCCGGACAGGCTTCAATATAATGGTCATAACTATTCGCACACAACTCCAAATGACAAATGGTTTGATGTTCTGGCAACTAGACACACAGGACTATAACTTTCATTTGTTGCTCATTTCCTGAATCCTTATAAATTGTGAGATATATGCTTCCCAATGCATACATATGTATTAAAGATCCTCCTCGGACAGCCTATAGTGTAATATCCATAACTCTTTACACCTATATCTAAATCACTATTTCTTTATCTTTCTGAAAACTAGACAAGATGAGCTACAACTTTCGTTTTTGAATCACCTCAAAATTCCTTGTAGATAAAACGCTATGAGCTTCCGAAGTAGGACCCGTGCGACAGAAATTTCTTCTTCGCGATCGCAAAGAGCTTTACGCGATCGCGATTCATTAATGTTTTTCTCAGATTTTTGTAACGACCCGACCGGTCGTTTTAGAAAATTACGCCCCAATCCCTAATTTAACTGTTCCCCTAAGTTCATTTCTGCTATTGTGGGTTGTCGGGAGAGTCGGTTCCGAAAATTTGAGCATTTTGGGACACTTAGTCCCTAAATAAGAGCTTTGAAGCTAGAAAACGGTCCGTAGCCGGAACAGTGTTAAGACGATCTCGAAACGGAAATCCGATGCTTCCATTAGCTCCGTTAGGTGATTTCGGGGTTGGAAGCGCGTTCGGAATGTATTTTGGAGGTCCGTAGCTCAATTAGGCTTGAAATGCCGAAGGTTGAAATTTTGGCGAATCCGAACGATAGGTGAGATTTTGATCCGAGGGTCGGAATGGAATTCCGACAATTTCTGTAGCTTCGTAATGTGATTTTGGATCTGTCCGCAAATTTTCAGGTCATTCGGACGTCGTTTGGTCGGGTTTTAGATCGAATGTGCAATTCGGAAAGTTTTAAGAAATTTAGGCTTGAATTCGATGTGAATTATGGATTTTGATGTTGTTAGACGTGTTTTGATGATTAGAATAAGTTCGTATCATGTTTTGGAATAGGTTGGTGGTTTTCGTTGGGATCCCGGGGGCCTCGGGATGAATTCGGGGGTCCAAACGGACCATTTTGGTGCCAATTGCACTGCTGGTTCTGCTGCAATATTGCAGAGAAATTTTGTGCTTCGCGATCGCGAAGCTGCTCATGCGATCGCATAAGAGGAAATTATTGGGCCCTGCGATCGCGAGGGGGAGTCCGCGATCGCGTAGGGTGAATTTGGGAAGCTCTGCGATCGCGAGGTAGAGTCTGCGATCGCGTAGGGTAGAGGAGTGAGGACCGGTAGTTGTTCTTCGCGATCGCGACGCGGGGGATGCGATCGCGTAGGGTGTTAATCGAAAGCAGTGCGATCGCGGTCGAGCTGATGCGATCGCGTTGAATGGTCAGGTTGAGCACTGCGATCGCGTCCTGGACCACGCGATCGCGTAGAGGAAAATAGGCCGCCCATATTTTGTGCATCGCGATCGCAAGCCCAGTGCTGCGATCGCGTAGAGTAAATTGGCCTGGCAGTGACTTTAAGTCCAGAAACATTTTAGCCGCGATCCCATACACAAAAACGCCATTTTTGAGCTCCAAGAGAGGGAATTGAAGGGGAAACGCTGGGATATCACCGGGAAATCATCGGGGGTAAGTTTCTTAACCTTAATTCGTTGGTTTATCATGAAATCCATGATTATTTCACTGAAATTGGGAGATTAAAGGTGGGTTTGAGCCCTAGGCCTAAATGTTAGAAAATCTTTGATTTGAATGGGCAAACGGAGTCCGATTTCGATAAATTTTATATGCACAGACTCGTATTGAGATAAGGAACCCGAATATATATTTTTCGTGATTTTTTGATAAGCGTACCGGAAGTCGGGTTTTGGCAACTTGTGGGTTTTGGTGAATTTTGAGTTATTTTGATTGGGTAATGCCCAATTGGCCTATTTTGACGTGATTCTATTGACTTTATCAGATACTACACTTGTGGAGGCCGACATTCGTGGCAAGAGGGCTATTACTTAGCGGTTTTGTACCGGAATTGAGGTAAGTGGCTTGTCTAACCTCGTGTGGGGGAACTTTCACCCCTAGGATATTATGTGATAGTTTAAATGCCTTGTACACGAGGTGACGGGCGTGTACATGCGCTGGTTGTTGTAACACACACTTTACTTGAATTGTCCGATTAGTGATATTCCTGCTCTTAGCCGATAAAAGCGTTACCATTACCCGGTATTACTTAGAAAAGCATGATTAGCTAGGATTCAACATGTTTAATTGCCTAGTTGATTTACTTGAACTCTTGATAAATTGTTGGCACTAATTTCGGTGAAGTTGTAATTTAACATATTATATTCTCTATGTGTGTTTTCTTTATTTGATGTGTTGGTGGACTGCGGGTTCAATTCCCGGAGATCCCAGGGCTGTGGGTTCGATTCCCAGAGACCCGGAGTGATATTGTTTGTGGACTGCGGGTTCAATTCCCGGAGATCCCAGGGCTGTGGGTTCGATTCCTAGAGACCCGGAGTGATATTGTTTGTGGACTGCGGGTTCGATTCCCGGAGATCCTGAGTTATTGAGATATGGACTGCGGGTTCGATTCCCGGAGATCCTGCGCTATTGATATATTATTGAGATGTGGACTGCGGGTTCGATTCCCGGAGATCCTGAGTTATTGAGATATTATTGAGACATGGGCTGCGGGTTCGATTCCCGGAGACCCAGAGGTACTGAGAATGGGACTGTGGGTTCAATTCCCACAGATCCTGGATTTGTTTATTTGAGTTGGTTAATTGTTGTTAGCTTAATCGTAGACAGTTGCAGTAATTATCAT